>LOJH01026817.1:0-18266 GCA_001685095.1 Ellobius talpinus
CAGGAACGCACTCACCCCTCCAATGGGTCTTCTGGTAGAGGATCAGGGCCCCTTCAACACTATGAAATCTTAATGAAAAAGCTGAATGTCTAACTTAAAAAATGTCTGGAGACAATTTGGGAGTTAGGGAGGTACCTAAAAAGCAATGTGATTTCATTCCTAAGAGCGCATACTTACATTTGAATTTTTAAACCAACCATGAATATACACAAGGAAGTGGATTTGGCTTTCAGGGAACAGATATATGATCAGATATTTCATGAGAAGACAATATTAATCAAAATTAAGACAGACATTTGGATATAGGTATTACAAATTATTTCTCCCCTGAAAAGGTTTTTTCTTTTCTGATGTGGGAAGTATTGCTATGGCATACTGTATGCAGTGCGTTACTTTTGTAGTGTCTTCCTGCATTGTTGCTAAGTATTTAATTTATTGTGAACTTGCAGACACTTTGAAATGGGGCTTTCTCGGGGCGCCTTGTGGGCCTATAATTCAGATCCTGTGGATCTCATTGTCTTTTTATTAAGGAACCAGGCAGAAGCACTTGCTTCTGCCTGGAATCTGCTCCTCACAGAAGTGTGACCTTTTTCCTCACCCAGAGTCCCCACCTCCCTGACACAGCCCATTTTTATTGTTGAATCATTTTTTTTATTTTGTTGAAGAGTGTTATTTATGATTCCCCTCTAAAACCTGTGAAAGAATAAGAGAATAGGCCGACTTTTCTCTGAAACATACTAACGTCTTGGGCAGAGAACTGGAAGAGGAAAACATTTGAAAACGGGCAAATGCTGAAAGACTAATTGCTCCAAACAAAGCTGTTATGGCCTGACAAGTTAAAGTGACTTTGTCCCCGACATTCCTGTCACCTGTGCAACCGAAGGGCTTAAAAGTAAAACTTGAGCTTTAAACTATCCAGACACCATTATTCCCATGGTTCTATGATAAAGAGGACGAGTTCTGTATAATTTTGTCCCATCCTTAGTGGCTGTTGGGCTGAGTCAATGGGATACACAGAAGGTGCCTTTCTTAGCTAGCATAAGTGCTCAGAGTTCAACAAAAGTCGCTTTCCTTTCATTTGTAAATTGATAGGAAGCCCTGACATTTTAAACTTGCTTATGCAGATGAAAACTCTGCACATTTTGTCTGACAGAGAAACGATATTTCCTGTAACAGCTAGGGGCTCAAAGAGAAGGGGAAAAATAGAAATAAGAATAACACGGAACTCCTTTTTTTCCTCACCTCTTATGAATAAATAAAAACATCAGAGGATGTGGCTGCATTGTGGGTAGGCATTAGCCTCTGAGTTCTAGGGGTTTGCTGTGCCAACATACCCTGTGGCGCCATCACTGTGGTCTCAGTGTGGTTCTGAGATGCTTCTCATGTCTTACTACCAATTCAAATAAAGGGCTTTACCTCAATGGGCCATCTTGGTCCTGTAAAATTTCTCCCCTGAGTCTTGTAAGAATACTGCCATTCACAGTGAGCATACATTAACTTGGTTTTTTTTTTTTTAAGAATTTGATTTGAAGACTTAGCTCAAGAGGAAAGTAAGGAAAAAGGAACAGTCTCGTTACTGTCTGTCTCTGGGTGTCCTGTGGGTGGAAGGATCAGCAGGGGAGTGGCTTGCTGACCTATGCTCAATGTTGATAAAGTCACAAATAGTAATGAAATAAGATTAATGAGGTCCGAGATTGGTCAGAGTCACTGGGGAGGAGCAGTGCTGGAGGAACATTCGCTATCTCTCTGTCAGAAGTCTCTCCCTTTGTTCCTTGGATCCTGAGTGCTGGGATATGCCGGGCTAGGAATGTTTTAGTTTATACAGGCAAAACATTCAAACAGATAAAATAATAAAATAATTTTAAATGAGAAACTTAAAACCTAGAAACTTTATTTTTATTTTTAAAGAAAATGAAACAAATAGTTTTTAACTATGTTGAATTTCTCATTCAAAAAAATGTGTTAACCTCCTTCATGGCTGGTGGCAAGGAGGCCAGAAGAGGACACCGGCTCATTTGGACCCAGAGTTACACATGGTTATGAGCTGCCATGTGGATTCTGGCCGTTGAACCCCGGTCTTGGAAGAACAGCCAGTGTTCTAACTGTTGGGGCACCTTGTCAATGCTCTTCTCATTTTATTGTTATTGTTGTTGCCCTTGTTTGTTTTTAATATGCTATCATTTAGTTGCCTTTGATTTTGGTTCGCTTGTAGTTTATTGACTACCTTTGAATGATGACTTTGAGTTCTGTAGGCATTTTATAGGACTCTGCCAGTTTAGGATTGGTAAGTAGGGGTTCGTTTAGTTGTTCTAATGGTATTTTATTTCTCAGATTCCTTGCTTTGTTGTTTGTACATTTGAATAACCTGTTACTTCTCCTAGTCTTGTGTCTTGGTTTCATGAAGAAAATTACTCTGCTCTTTGTCCTAAGTGCCCATTCTAGGCAGGATGGCTATGAAGTCTGTTGGTAGGCCTTCCCTGACATCAGTGGGTAGCTGTCACCAGGATCTATATGTATATGCAGATTCTAGAATATTGCCAGGGTCCGTGGCTTGGCCTGAAGCTGATGTCTACAAATTCAGCTTAATTACCCAGAGCTATGTGGGAGGATCTTGCTCTGGCTGGAAGCTACTTCTCTTTCTTTTCTCCGCAGGGGGCTCTCTGGCAGAGAGGATCACTGCCATTGTTACATTTTACAGGATGGAGGGGAGTTCCGTCTGGGTACTGTTTCCCTTTTCCATTATTGCCTTCTACCTGGGTGCAACAATTTTTCACTTATATTATGGAGCTGTTGTAAAAGTATTTTGCTAGTGGATGCTTATTAAGTTGGTGTTTCTGGTGGGTGGGGTGGGAGGAAGGGAGATAGAGATGGAGCCTTCTATTATGTTTTGTTCCTAAAGTTATCAATTTACCATTCTACACACACACACACACACACATACATACACATACATACATACACACACATACACATGCACATGTACATTGTTCAACAAGATATATTGTTACATATACATGAACTTGCTATTATTAGCAATAGCTCATTCACAATTATTTTAATTATTTGCTTTGTAGCTTTGTTGTTTGGTAGCAGGTTGTCAGGAAAACTACTCTTTGTATCCCCAAAAGAAAGTGCAAAGTTTTTAAAAAATGAAGTTACAATGGATGGAGAGATATTCAGTATATTCTGTAAATACAATTAGTTAAAAGCATGTGTCCACCGTAAGGTCAGTCTGAAGAGCCAAATATGGCTGTCAGTTTAAGTCTCTTGATGTTCTTTTTTTGTAAGGTATTCAGGAACCTTCAATTTTCATTTCATGTTCTAGGCCCCAAGGCCATCACTGGGTGACACAGCTCTGGTTTGTATTAATAAGATCGAGGTCACTTTTGTACCACGCAGATTCTATTTCCAAAGCATAACTCATGAAAGACACATTAGGATGAAAATGAGCAGGTCAGACTTGGTTTCAAGGGAATGCTAAAGAAGTGGCCGCCAAGAAGCTTTAACAGCCGTGGATGGAGCTTGTCTCTCACAGTTTTGATCTGGGCTTTGATCATACGCAGGGGTTACAGGCATTCTGTTCTTATCTCGTCTCTTTGGCAGTCGGAATACTTTGATTCTGGTGTGATATAGGGATTACAAGTTCTCTTTTTGCTCCATGTTCATTCCCAGGCCACTTTACATTCATACATTCGTGTGTCTGTTACATAACCGTGAGTATCTGGTCTGCATTGAAGGATGAGTTTCTTCGAAGTGAACTTGACCTGTGGATGCTGTTGATGGTGAAGAAATACATCCATGCCTAATAAAAATTAATCTGTTAGACACATACACAGGGCTGTCTTAGTTTTGTTTCTATAGTCCTGCTTGATAAAACCTTGTTTTGATTTGTCCTTTTGACCAAAATGTTTACAAAAACTTTCATTGTTTTGTTTTTGCTTTTTTTTTCATTCAAATTTCCAAGGTCAAGAGAATTCTCTGAGAGTGGATTCACTAAATTAAAAAAAAGGCCCAGACAGTAAGATCCTGAAAGCTCTACGGCACTCACTTGCCACCACTGAATCTTTGGATATGACCTGCCCATCTCTGAGCCTTAGGATGTGCCCCTCCCACCTCTGGGTCTTTGGATAAACCCCTCTCTTGAGTTCCTTTGAACTTCCCTTTCTGCTGACTGGTCCCTTCTTAATCCTTCATGAGGTTGCTGAGAAAGCCATCTTTCTGACCTTTTTGTGAGCAGCTCTGTGCTTCCTTCCTCATCTGACTTGTTCTATTGTCATGGAACTAACCAACAGGCTAGAAGTTCAGGCTGTAGCAGCATGTTACTCAAGCTCACGTCTAGCTAATTAGGGACAATACACGTAATCATGCACAAGTTAGTCACCTTCCCCATGCCTCAGTGTCTTCTTCATGAGAGGAGGTGGCGATTTCCTCAGAAGGCTGCTTGGAGATTCTGGAAGATGATAATGATATGGGCTGAGATCTCAGTACAGTTTGGCACCTAATAAGAACTCAATAAACACCTATTAGTGTTGAAGCTCTTAGTATACTGAGTCCAGCTCATTGGTTAACTCCTCCAAGAGTGTTACATTTTCTCCCCTTACACTGAAATACAATTGAAATCTGAAATGACTTTTCTCTCTCTTTTCCTAGTCTCGATCATGGTGCCTGGTAGACTGTGTGCTCGCTGAATATGAACAAGGGGTGAGTGAATTTCTGGATTCCCAAATCTCTTTGCTGAGTCCCCAGATGGTTTGCAAGGCTGACATTTCAGTACTGTATTTATATGACTCTAAATTTCTATCATAGAATATCCCCTAGGCTCTAGAGTGTTATTCCAGTGCGGGGTGGTATTGTTTGTGGCTAAAGCAGTTATAATAAATATCAATAATGACAGTATTTGAGTATGTATCTGGGATGTTTGAGTGTGTGGAAGGCAGAAAGACAGAGACATGAAGAGGGTGTCAACTCCCCATGATAGGCAAAGCTGCCTGAAGCAATTAGCTAAAAAGTAATAACTGCCAAAGATGACAAAGGGTTTTAGAGAAGTGTTCACCAACACTTGCCAGTTCAGACAGATCTCACAGATGGAATGAGGTCAAAAGTAGGTATCTTGACCAACTTGTTTGTTTCCCTCTCCCTTCACTTCTCCGAGGTGCAGAACCAGAGACTTTTCTATGAAGATCCACACATTGGGCTAAGGTAGAAATCAGTTGGTACAGTCCTTACTCAGCATGCACAAAGTCTTGGGCTTGATCCCCAGAATCACATACACCAAGTGTGCTATCACAAGCCTGTATCCCAGCATTCCTGAAGTACAGACAGGAGGCTCAGAAATGCAAGGCTTCTTCGCAAATGTAAGGCCTTCCCGAGATACCTGAGATCCTGTCCCAAACATGCAAGCCTAAATGCTCAGGAGTTAGAGTAGAGGCCAGAGAAGACCCTTCCCATGATAGTTGCATGAGGAAAAGCCCCAATACTGTACATTGATCAGTGGTTCTCAATCTTCCTAATGCTGCAACCTTTTAACACAACTCTGTTGTGATGACCCCCAACCACAAAATTATTTCACTGCTGCTTCATAACTATAATTTTACTACTGTTTTGAATCATAATGTAAATATTTGATCAACCCACAGGTTGAGAACCACTGCCATAGATGTTTTGGTCCATCTCCTTTAGCCCAAATAAGCCATTTAAGCCCGTGTAACCTGAGCATTTGTACATTTTGAGTGAACATGCAGAATGTGTGGGAGCCCAACATTGTTCAGTGCTGATCAGGGTGGCTCTGTTCTGCCAACCACCATAGAACCAAGCGGAGTTATAGGAGACCAGACCGGGGCGGGGGGGGCACATATCAGAATGGATCCCACGTGACTGGCATCTTTTCTATGGGAGTAAGAAGTGCAAGTGTCCTTATGGACACCCGACCTTTTAGCCATGGCCATCACCATTTCTCCTCGCTAGATGCTTTGAGTATTGAAGGCTGACTCATTTCCCTGAGGAGTTTCCATTGCTACTGGAAAGTTTGTATTTGTCAGAACCCTGTGTGTCTTTGCCCACCCTCATAACTGATTCTGCATATAGGCCCCACCCTCCAAGCTATGAGGGCCACTGGTGGTGCACCCTTTGCAATGGATACACCGTTAACTTCTTGGATCCCCCCCTCCATATCTCCCACATTCACAATCATCCCTGCCCCTGCTCCCTGTTCCCCATCAGAGACAGTCTGCCCACAGTCACTCACTGCTGACCACACACCAACCATGCAGCACAAGACATTCCCTGAAAGCTCAAGAGAGGATCCTTCAGCCTGCCATATGGGCCTGAAATCTTAGAGCTGTTGGCACGGGTCTGGCATCTATGACTCTTCCAAAGAGTCTCTTACCCAGAGGGATGCTGTGCCTCAGTGTCTCCCTTGAGCACCAGCCCCAAGACCTCTCAGCCTTCTTAATGTTTGATTTGTCATTTGTGCTTGGCATTGCTCTACTCCAGCACCCTGAAAGGGTGACAGTGTCTTGTGCTTGAAAAGCCTGGCTTGGGAGTCAGCAAGCTGTCTTATACTTGTCCCTCTGTTGGCTGTCACTCAGGTCGGCTCCAGCTCACCCCTTGGCTTTCTTCTGTAATGGAGGTGAGGGGCTAATGCTGTGGGCAGGCTTTCTCACAGGACATGCAGAGGACAGGCTAGAATCTGGCAGCTAAAGTACACCAATTTTCATTATTAGAACCCTGATCCAAGGCTCCATTAACATTTGAACCTGCTTCAATATATTTTGCTTATCATTGGGAAAACTGTTACTGACTGGAGAGGAGGACTCTTGGGAGCACGGGTCAAATTATGTTTCCTCTTTGTAAAAAATAAAAGTACAAAGTTGCAAACATATTCCAAAAATATATTGGATTTTAATTCATTTTCAGCTTCAAAACCATTTTTGACTAACTAGGGAGAATTGGAGAAGACAAAAAAAGGACTGTCTTTTGTTTTCATGTCTCTGCCCTTAAACGTTCTATTTAGAAAAAGGGAGTGATTTTAGGATTTCAGTATTTTTGTTCAGCTGCTATCCCTGTTGTCATTAAGGGTAAAGGGATTCGGGAATCCCAGAAGGGATGGGAAGCATTTGGAGACTAAGGCAGTCTGTACAAGTCAAGAGTTCTCTCTGGCTAGCGGGCCCTCAAGGAAATGTATCAGTCTGTATTCATCTTTGACTCATTTCATAAGGGGGAGGGAGCTAATAGTGCCTTGTTAAATTAATGAATCTATTTCCAGAAACAGTGCTGGGAGAGTTGATTTTTCATAAGCTCTATAGCTCTCTTTAAGTTCCCAACATTTCTGAAACATTCCATGATCTCCTATATTGGAAAATCATCTAAGGCGGAAAAAAAACCCATTGCTGTTTTTGTTTGTTTGTTTGTTTGTTTTCTTGGTAACAGCTCAGTTACCAAGAGCATGTGGTACCTATGAGACGGCCATGATCTACACCATGGGCCTGCAGAGAGGAGGGCTTAACTGTTTCAGGAATGTACACAAAGGGTTAGGCAGGGAGTACATTAGAGCACAGGTCATATGCATTTTCCAGCAAGGTCAGGCTCAGAGAGGTAACTCAGAAAGCAAGGTCAGCTTGGCCTGTTCAGAACCCAGGCCTTCTGTGGTCTTCTGTGGAGCTTCCTTTCAGGCACCCACACTGGGCATTTTATATGCTAGTGCACAGGGAGCTATTTCTGATCCCAGGGCCCTAGTTAAGGGTGTATTGACAAAACAGCCTTTCCTTTTCAAAAAGATTAGGGAATACTATGAAAATAATGGAGGTTCATTATGCAAAGCTGAGAGGGAATTTACTATGCTGTGCACGAGAGAAGAAAATCCCCACCTGATGACACCTTCAGTTGTCTTTACACATTGTCCACGCTTCTGCCTTCCTTTGTCCAGGCAAACTAATTTACTCAGCTCTAGTTAAACACATTTGTAACTTCTCTTTTTCTCAACATTTCCAGTTCCATTTAAAAGTCCTTGTTAAAGACTGTATCATGTTCTGTAGTGCAAAAACAGAAGAATCAAGTCTCTAGTTTTGAGACATGTTTACTAGCATTTCTGATTACAAATGTCATGGTAACTAATATCGGTGACATTAACATATGTGCTCCATTTTCCCCTTTAAGGTAAGTTAAAGTAACTATAAAACTTTCTGTGTTAAAAACTGTTAACATTTACACCTCGCATTATACAACATAAAATTTATTATCTAGCATCATTGAGCCAGTTGGTATTCACCAAGATATATTCAGAACCCATTTCTCTTTAGCCCAGATTGCTAAAATATACTTTTAAAAAGCTGGCCAATATGAATTTCTCAAATGTTTTACCTTTGTATTAATAATGAATTAAAAGGTCTTTCAGATATTTATAAATGTTTTTTCTGGTGATATTGTGTTTTTAACTTTTATCCCTTTTTATTAGAAGAGACACATAGGACAGCATTAACATTTTCTTACAAAATTATTTGGCTTTCAGATACTTTATATTTGCTTATTTTTAATATAAATACATATATTTTAATCGATTGCCTTGCCAGTGGTTTATCTAAATTACAGACAGTGAATGTTTTTATGTTATTAAGTTGTCAATATTTCTAAAATATTGCAAAGTTCCTTTTAGACCTAGAATGTCCTTCTGTCTTAATAAGAGACAGATATTTAACTATATTACATCTGTTTTCTATAACTGCATTAAAAATCTAACTTTATTTTATTTATTACTCTGTATGTGTCTGTGTGCATGCATGCACACACACATGCACGCACTATAGTGCATGTGTGCAAACCAGAGAACAACTTTGTGTAGTGTCTGCTCCCTTTCCAACATCTGCATTCTGGAAGAGGCAGTCGGGTGGGGATTCTGGGAGTTGTAGTCAAGCTTCGGCAGGGAGCACTTTTACCCACTAAGGCATCTTGTATTACTAGATCTAACTTCTTTCTACATTTTTTCTAATTAAAATTTTCAAATGTATTTATTTAATGTGTGTGTGTGTGCAGGTGTGTGGCACATGTGAGGTCATCAGAAGACTTTTCTCAGGGTTTGGCTCTTTCCCACCGCTTTGTAGGATCTAAGCCAGTGGTTCTCAATCATCCTGATGCTGCGACCCTTTAATATGGTTCTTCACGTTGTGGTGACCCCCAACCATAAAATTATTTTCATTGTCACTTCGTAACTGTAATTTTGCTACTGTGACGAGTCATACTATAAACATCTGGCATACAGGATATCAGATATGTGATCCCTAAGGGGTCGCGACCCCCAGGTTGAGAACTGCTGGTCTACAGTATGACCTCAGGCTGTCAGATCCGTTTTCAACCACCTTGTCCTGTTGAGCCATCTCACTGGCTCCCAGTCTAACTTCTTAATGTATCTGGAACTTATTTAGATGAAATGATATCAGACTTGAACACATTATTTCAAAGTTGATGAAAATGGTTCTCATCACTCACGCTCAGTGACTCGCTACCCTTGGCCCTGATCTGTGACGGTCTGTAAACGCGCTGAACAGGGCGATCTGGTTGCCCGCCCATGCACAGCCTTATTTATCTGTCTATTTTCTGCTGGTTTCACACTGATTAAGCCCATATTGCTTTAATTTCTAGCAAGTCCATTACTCTTCCTTCTCAATTTTTTATGAGCTATTCCAGATGAACTTTGGAGTCATTCATCAAAATATTGTAAAGACATAGTTAGGATTTTGATTGGGAACAGATTACATCTGAAAACTGGCTTGGAAAGAATTGATACTTCTTACCAGTTTATCCTCTCACCTACTTAAAATCTGAAGCATTGGGGCAGGAAAGACAGCTCAGTAGTTAGGAACACTTGCTGTTGTTACAGAGGACTTGAATCTGGTTTCCAGCACCCATGTCAGGCAGCTCACAACCTCCTGTAACTCCAGCTCTTCTCACCTCTGTGAGCCCCTGCCCATGTGTGGACACACACACACACACACACACACACACACACACACACATACACTTAAATAAATAAAATCTCTAAAAATAAAAATCAGAATTACTGTCATCCTGACTCCCTTCTTACCATGTGTGGGGTTTTGGTACCTTTTCTAAAACACATATTGCAATGTGAATTCTTGTTGAAATGTCCACTTCTTTCTCTGAGCAGTTCAGACTATGGATGATACATTGCTTCCCCCTTCCTGACCTAGTCTCTTTCTCAGTCACCTGTACGTGGAATTTGTTCTCATTTGCTCCTTGGTGTGTACATGAGGGTACCCCCAAACTTCCCCACAAGTACGCATTCACACACAAATTTATGTGGTCACACACATAATTTTGTCTCAAAAGGTGTTTGCAGATTCTAATGACTTGCCTACAAGACAGAGGGCTAATAACATCAAATCCTAAAACCTCATGTTACTAAGATTCCTTCTGTCTCCTGTTGTGTCCACCAGCCAGGCCCATTCCCTTTGTTATAAAATCAACCAGGCAACTTCCCTTGTCTTGGTTTCTCTTCTCTTCAAGTGTTTCACCCAGATATTTTTCTGAATAACACAGATCTGTCCCTAGCCTGAAACCAGATGTAAAAATAACATCTGGGGCAATATAGATGTTCACATTTCTTATTTCTTTCAAGATACATTTTGTCTTTTTACTTATAATTAAGAGTGGATTGTTTTTGTAGCTGGTACCTCACTGTGTAGCCTTGACTGGTTTAGAGCTCTCTGTATAGAAAAGACTGGCCTTGAACTCGAGTAATCCTCATGACACTTTCTATGCTAGCATGTAGCCCAGAATGCCCTCCAGCTGTAATAACCTTCCTGCCTCACCCTCCTGATGATGTGAGCCACCAGGTCTGGCTCCAAAATAGACATTTTTTTTGATAATTGTTGGTGATGTTCAGGATACCTGTAAAATTATGTATTTTTATATCCTGATAATTTACCAAACATTCCTATGAATTCTAAGTGTATGTTCTTGAGAGTTTGTAGCAGTAACTTGAAACCTCTTTTTTTGCATCATAAGGTGACTAGGAGCTTTGGATGTGTGTGTACTACCACACCTTTCTTCCATATCAAAGATTCTCTGATATTTGTCCTATTTAGGGAAGAGATAAAATAAGTATTATAAGGACTGGCTATAAAACTTCGTTTGGTGGCTGACAAATGGCTCTGTGGGTAAAAGTACTTAGAGTAAAGACTGGAGGCCTAAGTTTTATCCCAGGAACACACATGAAGGTGGAAGGAGAGAGCTGAATCCACAAAGTGGTCCTCTGGCCTCCACACTTGTGCTGTGGCACCTGTACACACACCCACACACACACACCCACACACACACACCATTGTAGTTGGACTTTCAGCTCCCAAATAATGACACGGAGACTTCTTAAGTAAGCCTGGCCTTAGCTTAGGCTTGTTCTCAACTAGATCTCATAACTTAAATTACCTTGTTTATATTAATCTATGTTCTGCCACCTGGCATGTTACCTCTTCTCCATGCTGTATGTCCAACTTCCTCTGTATCTAGCTGGCAAAGTTCCCACCTTTCAAATCCTTCCCAGAGTTTCCATCTCTGCCAGAAGTCCTGCCTATCCTCTCTTGGCTAGCTCTTTATTAGACCAATCAGAAGGTGCTTCGGCAGAGACACAACTTCACAGTGTACAAAAAAATTATCACATAATACACCATGCACACATAGCACAATAATAATAAATACATTTAAAGTAATTAAAAATATATTCCATGAATATTTTTCCATAGCTGCAAAGGAATCACTTAAAATGTTGATTTTTTTTAAAGTTGCTTTTTGGTGGTGAGTTCAGCAGGGTGTAACTTCACAGTAATTGTAGTAAGCCTTGCTCCTTTCGGCTGCATCTGGCAACCATCAACTGCTACTCAGTTTTCTAGAAGAATGACCTTAAATGTTTTTCCTCCTTGCTGAGAGCAATGCTTCTCTCTAGAGTCTGCACCGTTGTTTCTCAGCACACATCCCTGGCACAAGGGGGTGGTGGTATTCCAATGTAAATGTCCATCTACTTCGCTGATGGTCCCGTCTTGACAATCAATAAATGTGAGCCGTAGTAAAGGCAAGTGTCAAACTGTATTTTTCTCTTTATTTGCCAGAAAGTTGTCTAGCATTAGTAATTAAAAATTTAAAGTTTAAAAACTCATTTAAGGAACTCTATATTTGCAAAGTTGGTTCTTTGAACCAAATTTTCCACTGAAGATAAATAGAAAAGCTGAAAAAAACTCATTAATTAAAGTAATGAGTAAATTAACAAGACAGTGAAGAATCGTTGTGCTAAGAGCTGGAAAAAGTCAAATCTATTTGAGGCTGGTTTTGTCTCTAGAGGTATCTTCTAACTCCTTAGGCATCTGTTAATAGGATGAACAGCTGATCAGGGTTTTTGGAAGCCTTCTGATGCTGGGTGGGGGTGGAGGGAGGTGCAGACACTGGAACACACAGACATTTAAGGCAAGACTGTAAATCCCTGTTGCTCTGGATTAGACATGGAAATGCTAACTCTACAGGTAAAAAATAATCCGGGAGGAAACTGGCTGTCTTAGGAAATGCTGCCCAATGCCCTGCCAAAATGGCCAGAAACTAATGGAAGTTGTCTTTGGAGAAACAGGGAGTCCTAGACTTTAGTAATCTCTATTGCAAAGAGGATGTAACACATAGCTTTAGAATCATAAATAACTAGTGGTATGAGGTAAGGCATCATAAACAAAATATGCAGAAATAATAGGCAACAGAAACGACTTATGGGGATTGCAGATGTTTGAGTTAAGGTATAGCAAGATGTGAAGATAGTCATGGTAGTTATGTTCATATATACAAGAGACAACATTAAAAATCCTAACAAAGAAGTGGACAGTATTCAATAGAATGCAGATTTTGGGGTGTGTGTGGTGGGGTGAGTACAAGGTCTAGAGCTAAAACACACAGCGACTAAAGCTGAGAATTCAGCGGTGGACATGACAGCTGTTGTGAACAGCTGCAAATGTTGTGGGACATGTAAGGATGGATGTCCAGAGTGGAGTTTTTTGAAACAAAAGGATGGAAAATAAGGAGGAGAAGGTAAGCAATGAATAGAACCGGAAAGTCAGACACAATTGGCCCCCCCAGAAGTACAGGAGAGGCAGTATAGATCAGAATCAACATTTCAAAAGATAATAGGGTAGGTAATACATAGCTGAATCAATGAAGTGTTTGTCTTGTAACATGAAGATCTGAGTCGTATCCCTCAGAACACATGGAAGAAGCTTGGCATAATAGCATGACTTTGGAACCCCAGTTTTAGCCTTCTTTACCTCCTTAGTGAATTTCAGACCACTGTTTCAAGAAACAAGATGGGTAGCACCTAAGGCATGACTCCCAAGGTTTGCCTGTGGTCTATAGACACACACATACACACATACACACACACAAACACACACACACACAAACACCCCTATATACACATACACACGTGCCTCCTTACACAAATTAGCACTGCCATATAAACATATTCTTCAATAATGAAGGTGAAAAATTTTTAAATCAAGAAAACTAAAACAATTCTTTCATTATAGTATCATAGTAAAAGAAAGAAAAAAGAATCCTTGATGATTTTAGGTTGGAAAGGTTCAGAAAGCATTAAAAGGAAAAGAAGTAAATAAACACAATACAACAGTAACAATATCTTGTGAGTTTAAAATAAACTCTCTTAACGTACTCAAAAGCATGATTAATGATTGATACAGAGTACTCAACCCACTGTGGGCAATGCTGCCCCTGGTCTAGGGTTCTGGGTTGTATAAAAATGTGGACTAAGCAAGTTGTGGGGAGCTGGCTTTTTAAAGTAGCATTCCTCCATGGTCTCTGCTTCAGTTCCTGTCTCCAGGTTTCTGCCCTGAGTTTCTATTCTGGCTTCAGTCAATGATGGAATGTAGCCTGTATGTCAAATAAAACTTTTCCTTTCCTCCTCCCTGAAACATACTAAAAAACCCATAGTATATAGGTTGAAAGTGTGTATAAATATTTTAAGGGCTTGCATTTTTTGAAAAGTAGACAAAACTACAAATCATTAAATGCAAAACATGGATAAAGATTGCATAATTAAATATTCAGAGTAATCCCTAAAACATAGTAAAAGCATGCAACCATTACAGTTGAGAAAAGATTACATAATCAAAATGATCAGTCTAATAACTAGGCCCATAATAACTGATAAATACCATGGCAAACTATTAGAAAAAGAGAAGAAAGTTAAACCTAAAGGAAGTAGAGATAATGAGTTATCACAAGAATTTTGATGAAAATCCAAATGGATTCCTGAGTAGGAATTCAAAGCTTATTGTAATATTTATACAGAATAGTAAAAATTTAAAAAGAGCAACAACACTCTTAAGACTTGGGAGAGAGAATTTTCAATTCCAAATGTCAAGACTTATGAAAAATCTCCCACACTTGAGATAGCATCATGCTGGCATCGGAAGTCAAATGGTTCAATGCAATAAGACAGAGTCCCAGAGAATCCCCATGCATTAGAGCTGCCTCATTCACTTACTGGTGGCACTGTGAGACACTGAAGAGAGGATGATCTTCAATAAGTTTTTTCTCCTTAATTGGTTATAAACTGCATGCCCATCCGAGTTCTTTTGAAGCAAATATCAGATATTTTATCATTTTACCTGTAAATGCTTAAGTAACTATATCTAAGAGATGTTTTACAAACATAACCATGATACAATAGTCGTGCATAAAATGTTCTTTTGCTTATTGCACTCAAATAGCCAAGCAGTATCTTTAATTTTTTGCTTACTTGGCTGGCTAGTGTCACTGCAACGAGATCTACATTTTACAAGTACTGTTACAGCTTTTGAATCGTCAAGATCTCTAGATATCTTTCCCTGCTGAGTTCTTTTCTCTATAGAGTTTCCCACAGTACATCATGAGTTTTTCACTGTAGAGTTTTCTATGTTACATCATAAGTTTTGCATTGTTGCGGTATCACTTATATTCTTTTGGATTTAGGCTTTCAATAAATTAGTATTTAATGGAGGTTTGGTTAGATTCAGGTTACATCTTTTGTAGTGAATGTTGATCCATGTTCTTGCAACAAGTGGAAGCATAGCATATGCACTTATTTCTAGTCTCTATGATTTTTCTAGTATTTCAGTATGTTCAGATATTCTCAGTTCATTTAATCCATTAAAATTCCCATTATTATTTTACTTAATAAAGTTAGCCAACTAGATCTGTTTGATAATTTGCTTACATTCATTATTTCATTAAAGCTGCAAAACCAGAAAAGTTAAAATTTCCATCTTTATTTACTAATTTGAATTCTTACATAAGAAGACAAAAACCCTATCAACTACTCATCTAATCTGCATATGGCTCATATAAGAAGTGCAAGATTCATTATTGACTCATTTTATTTTTATTTTCTGTAATAGTCCTCAATTTTTTGTTAAAATTTAAGTATCACTAATTCATGGATTTTTCAACCTTCATTAAATGTTTTGGGATATTGCAGTTACTTTTAATTTGATATGCAAATTGTCCCATTTGGGGCCAAGGAACTCTCTCTAATTAGTGCTACATTAGTCAATAGACTCTGATGGTAACTTTCCTTCTTCTCTGACATGATGAAAGGCCATTTTCACATTTCCATCACCTTTACTTATATAGAATCCTCAGTATCTATGGGGTCTGACCTATTCATTTACCAATCTCTGGTGGAAAACGTAGTTTCAAGATTGAATCTGTATTGAACCTATACAGACATTTTTTTGTCTTTATTTTCTAAACAATACATTACAGCAACCATTAAAAGCATTTATGTTGTATTAGATAGTCTAAATAGCTCATAGGTGATTTACAGTGTAAAGGGGAATACATTTAGGCCATAGGTAGTAGATACCATTGTAGGGATTCATGCATACATAGATTTTGAAATTGTTTTTTGGGGGGTGAATCTGAGAAACAATCTCTCATGATACCAAGGTAAAATTATATGTGGTTGATCATCTTTCTAAGCTAGGCAAAGCTGTGCTTTTGCCAGTTTGGTAATAATTTTTATACCTTTTCAGGGATAGATCTAATAGTCAGAAATTTCTAAAAGGAAAAAATATACAACATTTAAAGTGGTATTTCCAAATAGCATCTAGGAATATAAGGATTTTACTTGATGCTAACTTTGTATTTATATAATTAGATCTTTTCTCTTATTTGGAAACTTTCGTTTCTAATAGCACCCGTGTTTTTATTTTATTTTTTAGTGTTCTATCCTATTACTGCCCTAAACACACTACAGAGAGGTGGGTGATGGAGAGGAAAGAGAGAGCATTCAGAAACTCAGATATAGTATGATTATTAATGGAATGCTTTTAAAATAGTTCAAGATTTCTTTGAAATTCTTTTAATTTGAGGAAGATGGTCTCTACCTATGTCGTCAAATTATTGAAATTATTGCATTTGAAAACCGCCTAAAATTACTTCCCTTTATGTGATCACACCAGTTGTTTTTATTGCTTTTAATTTTTAGAAATTGCTTTTTATTTGCTCATTTTCACTTAATGGCATTTCATAATTATCTAAGATGATTCTTCCATGGCTCTAAAGAAAAATAAACCAGAGATGGTCTGGCTTTCTTTCTGACTTATGATCCCTAAACTCTGTTTTGTTCCTCTAAACAACAATTGTTTTAGTTTATAGATTATCTCTCACTTTTTTGAAAAATAAATATACACATGTAAATACATGCAATGTGTATACCTACATATGCATATGTATACATATATACCTGTTCGTACAAATATATACCTGTTTCTCTCCTTCCCCTTTCCATGAAAGGTAAGCATACAACACACCATTCTGAATTTCCCTCTTGGCATTTAGCCATTTAATAGTATAGAGAACTATTGCATATTTTTTCTGCAAATGAATGGCACTCTGTAATGTGGCTCAGCTCTAATTTATCCAATCTGCTCTGCACTCATGGGCATTTCTAGTCTTTTGTTGTGTAAATGGTGCTGTGGCATACAAGCTCTTGTATACATCTTTCTGTACATTTGCTGATATGATGTATTGTTAGGCCAAAGTACATATGCAATTTTGCTATACATTACTAAATTCTCAAGCAAAATATTTGACCCAAGCTTTTAATAAAAATTGCTGTTAAGTCAATGGAAAGGCAAACCATGGAGCAAGAAATGCTGCAATATTTCACAACGTGTATAATGGCCAAAAGGCTTTTCTTTGGAAGTGTGTATATGGGTATAATAAATAGTAAAAAAAAAAAATCTGTGAGAAAAAGACATAATCTAGCTCAATGTGTTAGATTCAGTCTTGTTAAAAAGCAGTGTTTTGAAATAAAGACAATTCTGAAATGAAAAAGGCCGTGGAAACTTGGTGTTGGTGAGACTATTATTAGACTGTTAGAAAACTGATGAAAATGTAAACTTCTACATGCAATTTTGGGCACATATGTTTGAAACTCAATGACTTTTCTCTCAGGTAGGAGCTGAAGTGCATGCAGGTGAGCACCAAACCAAGACACGGGCACCTTGCAGAGTGGTTAATAAATGGTGATGTATTCATAAAAAGGAATGTAATATAGCCATAACCACAGATAGACTATAGGTACACGACACAACATAAAGATTTTAAATATAATGCCACATGCGGTGAAGCTGGTGGTGAAATACTGCATAATTTCATATATATAAGGGGCAGACAGCAACGCATATACAGTAATATAATGGACAACACTAAACCACAGTGGTAGCAGACAGAGGCATTTTTATCTCCGGGGCAAGGATGTCTCTGAGGTAGGGACTGCAAAGAACAGCAGGGAAGGTGGAGCTTCTGCTTGCTGTCTGTGCTATCTCTTATTTCTGGTAGCAATTACATGTGGATTTGCTTTATTGAGATGCCTTTTTATTTTCTACGCTTGATACGTGTGCATATTACTTCCAAACAAAAAATAAAACAAACAAGCAAACAAATAATCCACACAACTATTTCGACGGGATGTTTTGCTTGTGCACAACCTGCAGATGCCTATTTTAGAAGAAGGCAGACTCCTCAGAAGTCACGGATATTATTGCCTGAAGTTGGAGTACCATGGTCTGTAGCCTCCTTCTCTGTCATTTAACTGTGACTTACAACTCTCCTTCTCTTCTCTCACTTCCTCTCCCCTCTCCTCTCCTCTCTTGTCCTTCCTCCCTTCATTCTTTTAGCCCTAATTCAATCCCCTTCCTCCTTCTCCTCAAATTCTTCTT
>LOJH01026818.1:1868-18265 GCA_001685095.1 Ellobius talpinus
CAAGACAGGTGGGTCCTGAAAGTCTGCTGCACGCCAGAAAACCTAGCTTCTGGCTCAGTAAGCAAGCCATAGAGGAAGATGTCCTGCTCAGGCATACACCGTCAGTCGCCCGCGCCTGCACACTCAAGAGCACGCACCACACACGATCACATATTTCCTGTATGATTTCAAAATTCAAAAAAACCCTTCTAACTCTATCAAGTCTCGTGTTGCTATTTTTCCAAAATGTACTTTCCAGGCAATGTCAGACTGAGTCAGGGGAAAACGAAGTCTGCGATGCAACAGGCCTGAGAGGTACCCCTTGGGAGTGGGCGCTGGTTTTGCCACCACCCATTCCTCTGTTTTGTTGTGCTCCCCACCTGGAGGGGAAAGTGGGCTCTCCAAAGCTCGTCTTTGCGCCTATCGCCATCTCTCTCCGGAAGGACGGGGCCTCGGGCGACCCAATCCGGGCCTTGCTAAACCGCACCCGCCACAAGAACAGACTGCGACGCTGGGCCAATGAGGGAAAGGGCGAGCATCATCCACAGCCAGTCGCAGAGCACCGGGGCCAGACCCAGACGCCGCCCACGCACGCGGGGAGGTGACCGTTGAGCCCAAATAGGCGGCGTCACCATCCAATCAATATCTTTCGAGACGCTTCGGCGACCAATTAACAAGAAGAACGCCTCCGACCCAGCAAGCAGAGGGCGGGAATAGCTACAAGCATAGGCCGAGGCCAGGGTCGGGCCCACATTTTTCTGTCTAGTACCGAGAGGCAACAGGGTGCTTAGGCCGGGTTCGGGGGAGCGGGAAGTTGGAAGCCGACCACGGCGAGGCGTGGCCAGCTGCGTCACGTTACTCAACCGCCTTGCCTTAGAAACCCGCCATCCCTCCTCTGCCATTTCTCACCTTCCTTCGCGGCATTGCCGGCGGCTGCAGCCCGACGGTTCCGATTCGGGCGGCGGCAGCAGCAGCAGCAGGAACGGTGGCTCCGGCGGGCTCCGTGGCGGCCTCTGTAGCAGTCCCAAACCCTGCGGACGATCCCAAGTGCCTCCTGCCTCTCAGCGTCTGGAGCCTTCTGCGCAGGCGCCGCGGGCTGAAGCGCTTTTTCCTTCACTTCCGGCTGAGGCTCGCGTCACCTGACGATAAGCCAGAGAGGATACTGGGAAAGTTTGCAACTTGTAGAGAGGCCAGTAAGCGCCATTTTGGAGTTGGGCAAGAAAGCACACCGATAGTGAAACCTTGGGCCAGCCATTTTTAGTTAGGTGTGTGGCAACCTTTGTGGGATTAGGTAGCCATGATTGTTTGGGGCAGACGTCTGACAGTTGAAGTTAACCGTTTTCATCTTTACCTTGGGCGAAATCTCCCTTCCTGGTCGTTTAATTTCTGCCGTGGAGGAAGGAAAACCCCAGAATCCATCAGGTTGTCGAGTTTTAACCCTTTTGTCTCCTAGTCGATCAAAGATCGTTTCCGATTATCATGTAAGCTCGAAGTTGGGAAGAACTATTTTGTCTAAGAAACTGTTCTAAGGCCTATTCTGTGTTCCGGAGTAGGGTCAATGGGGGCTTGAATAAAGGATTGGCAGCGTTCTGTCTGCCACCAAGTTTCCTGTCTGGTAGAGGAGACATTGTCCTTGCATTAAGAAAACAGCAAGTAAGTTATGTTCACATTCCAGGATGATGCAGAGCTGTTCTCCGAACGCCGTGGCGCCAAAGAATTCCCAGTTTAGCTCTGCGGTGAAACGCCCCCGACTTAGCAGTATTCTGTTGTGGCTTGCGAGCTTTGGGTGGCTGGAGAGGGGGCAAGGAGGTGATGTGAACACGAAGGTGCTGGGTGCTGTACCAAAGTCGGAGAAGCCCTGAACGCCATTCGGCCCGTGTGACCTCTGTAGCCCAAAAGCAGGAGCCAAGACTTGGGAATGGGAGGTAGAGAAAGAAGTATTTTTAAAGACACTGGAGCCAGCCCCCAAAAGGAATGGGCATTTAAAAATAATAAAAGGACATAGGAAAGACGTTGATTAAGGCTGGAAGAAGAACCATAAGAAAAGCCTGGAACCGGGCTTGTCGGTCGTGCTTTTTGAGGCAGGCAGATCTTTGAGTTCAAGGCTAGCCTTGGGCTAAGCAGGCCGGACACTGTCTCAAAAAAAGAAAAGGCAGGAAAGTGGTTAGTAGGCCTTGAAGTTTTAACCTCAGGGAACCAAGACGAGGAGTGACTCGGTGGGATCAAAGCAAACTCAGTTACTGACTTGAGATTCTGGTTTCTTCAAATGTGTTTGAGTGTGTGTGTGTGTGTGTGTGTGTGTGTGTAGGCCTGACTGAGTGAATGCTGTGTTTGTGTGTGTGTACAGGCCTGACTGAGTGCTCAGAGAACAACTTCCGTGGAGTAGGTTCTCTCTTTCCGCCTTTATGGGGTCTCAGGGTCAAACTCAGGCCACCAGGCTTGTTGAGCAGAGTAAGTGCCTTTATCCAGTGAACCCTTTCACTGGCCCCTATCAGAATTTCGATCTGAGACCTGCTAAGCCCTATAGAAAGCCTTAAAGAACAGAATACAAACACCTGATTGATATGCTAAACAGAGAACTCTCTAGAGTTAAAAGTTCCAGACCCTTAGCTCACAAGCCTTGGGGATAGTTTGGAGCCATTGTTGACACAGGCAACATTTAGTATTTCATTTTTAGTACTTAGCATAAATACCTTTGAATAATCCATGTGAATTGAAACTGCACATAAAAACCTACTTGAAAATGGCTCACATTTCTCCCTCTGTAGGATTTTAGCACTCATGCCTTTAGTTCCGTGGCATTACTGTTTTTTTACACTTACAGATGTTTTCCTGGGGTTACTCTGGAATGTTCTAACTCCCTAACTATATTTAAATGATATCATTTTAAGATAGCTGTAGTGACACACATCTGTAATCCCAGTACTTGGAGGAGGAGGCATGAGATTCAGTTTAAGGATAACAGCTACATGGTTGTAGCATGATTATAGCCTAGGCTATAGGAGACACTATCAAAAAACAACACTCCCTCCTGCCAAAAAAGAAGAGAAATTTATGTATTATTTTGTATTTCAATTTTTCTATACCAGCCTTTCCAGGGTACCCGGTCCACGTTCAATCCACAGTGAACATTGCTACTCAATCAGATTATTCTTAGCATTTACATCATTACAGGTGTTCAATGTTTTTGTTAGTGTTCAGTCTTGCTTAGATATGGTTCTTATCTTTTGAAAATGTACTCGAGCTGGGTGGTGATGACGCAGGCCTTTAATCCCAGTACTCGGGAGGCAGAGGCAGACAGATCTGTATGAGTTTGAGGCCAACCTGGTCTACAGAGCGAGTTCCAGGACAGGCTCTGAAGCTACACAGAGAAACTCTGTCTCAAAAGACCAAAAAAAAAAACAGAAAAGAAAAAGAATAAGAAAATGCACTCTGGAAAAGATGAAAAACTAACACTACTAGGATAGAAATTTGATCATATAAGAAAAGTAATGTGGTCTTGAGAAGAGAGTGGGACGTTTAGGGAAAGTAGAATTTTAAAGGCATTTCTTTTGCATTTGTTCTCATTCTCTCTTCTTCTCGCGCCCCTTCTCCCTTTCTCACTGTCTTTGCCTCTACCTCTCTCTCCGATTATTTTTTTCCTGATTTTCTTAATCTTATTTATTTTTTCCACTCTCTCCAATTGTAATCTTTAGTCTGAGAGTTATTTTCATTATGATACAAACAGGAACTGTTGGTTTCAAATCCTTCACCCAGATTTCTCTGCTTCTCCTCATCTGGCAGGCCACCTAAGCACTCACCACTGTTTTGCCTGTCAAGGTTCCTTAGATTTAGTTTTCCTGCCTGGATGAATCTTCCAACCCCCTAGAATTGCTTTCCTTTCTTCAGAAAGTCTTCCCTGATTTACTGTTCATAAGGTGGTAGAGCACAGTGACATACCACTTAGCAGTGACTACTGTATATTCTTTTAAAGTTCAGTGGATACTTCGCTCCCCACTCCATTTCGCAGCCTAGAGGAACATGGTTCCCATCCTCTTATTCATCCGCTTTACTAGCATCGAGTAATAGGCTTTGATGTCAGATCTAGGTTTGAATCAACTCAGTCATTTTTTTCTCTCTGTTGCTCTTGGACAAGTTTTTAAGTTGATCTGAGTTTTCTCATCTTGAAGTGTCCATGCTAATGACCATAAGTGGTTGTAATTAATAAAAGAAATGAGTGTTTTGAAATACTCAGCGAGTTCCTGAGCTAGAGTAAGAGCTCAATACATGGCTTCTGTGTTTATAGTCTCCCTAATCATGACTATAACATCCTAATGTTTAGTAATTTCACATAGTATTAGTGATTGTATTTATCTATTTAACCTCTCGTCAGCTTTAGAAACACAGCAATTAACACAGACATCAAGTCACACCAAGATGAAGAAAACACCATCTCCCTCAGTGGAGCTAGGAGTCTAGTGCAGGAAACTGGCCAGTAAGCTCATAGAGCTAAAGCGCTAGGAGGATGAAAAACAAATAGGAGAGGGAAGGTCCCCTGGCTACAGAGAAGGGGTGGAGTATTTCATCTGAGAAGTTTAGGAGAAGATTCTTAAGAGAGTGGATGAAAAATGGAATTTAATAGGGGCTTTCCATGCAAAGAGTACAGCATGTTCAGAAGTAGAGGTGTGGAGCAAGCTTC
Source organism: Ellobius talpinus (assembly GCA_001685095.1). Lineage (NCBI taxonomy): Eukaryota > Metazoa > Chordata > Mammalia > Rodentia > Cricetidae > Ellobius > Ellobius talpinus. Next base: position 6,526 of record LOJH01026818.1, read on the forward strand.
ATGTCTGGGGTAACTTACTTGGCAAGAGAGAGTGAAATGGTTGCCAAAATGGTGCTCAGGACCGGTTCATGCAGAGCCTTCTATGCCTTAGTGAGGAGACTGGATTGTAGGTGGTGGCCAGTGCTGCAGTGCTTACTCAGAGAAGTCCCATGATGAGACTTGCATTTTAGAGCTTTATTTCCAGCAGCTTGGAGTGGCAGGGAAGCCCAGAGTAAATTAGTTAAAAGCTGTTGCAGTCTCCTTAGCCAAGGACAAGAGTAGCTGAAGTGGACTGGGATAGTGTGGACAATCATGTGTGTCTTTTATATTGTTTTTACTTGTGTCTGTGTCTTGTCTCCTCAGTTAGCATTTCTGAGTGCCCTAAAAAGTTCCTCCATTTTAGCTGGGCGGAAAAAAAAAGTTCCTCCATTTCCTTTCAAACCCACCAAGAAAGGGTGATGAAGAAGGACAGAGTGCAGGCAAAAAGACACGAATCATGAAGGAGTATAAGGCTAATTTTTTCCTAGTTTCAACTCTGTCATAGTTTTTCTTTTTTTCTTTTTCAGTGCATAGGTGAGTAAAAATGTATCCGACAGTGAAAGTGTAAAATTCTGAGCCAAGTTCCTGTGCGCCAGAATTGCCATTCTAACTGGAAGTTCACTGAGCTTGGGATAGAGTTTGGGACTCAACAAGCGTTTGAGCAGCTCCCTTAATCTAGCTGTTTTATTTGTGATTTCATTACAATAAAGTGATTTCATTAAAAGAAATTCAAAGAGTAAAAAAAATATAGTCCTTTGCCAGTAAAATGATAGGTGCCATATTTCAAATACAATGTGATTGCTCATTGGCTGCTTCAGGAGCCTTAGAGTTCGTGAAAACTGGGGACTTCGTCTGGCTTATCACAGTTTCCAGCTCCACTCCCCCCCTTTTTAGTTTTTTTTTTTAAGTTTTCAAGAAAGGTTTCTCTGTGTAACAGTCCTGGCTGTGCTGGAACTTGCTCTGTAGACCAAGCTGGCCTTGAACTCACAGAGATCTGCCTGCCTCCGACTCCCGAGTGCTGGGCTTAAAGGTGTGTGCCTCCACTGCCCAGCTCCAGCTTCACTCCTGCTGCTTGCCATCTAAAGGACTCAGTAAATAGAGTGGTACCAAACTCAGTATTCCTGACTGCAGTGCCAAGTGATGACTGGCTGGAAAGACTTGCAAAGAACCAGTCATCCTCTCTTCTCTGACCAGGTGTATATCCTGGCAGGATTAGGAAGAAGCCATTCCCTCTGTGTGCAGATACTGTCATGTAAAGTGAGAGAAGCCTGCCTTTTCAAGACAATACTACTGTAACTAGACCCATCTCATCTCTAACGTCTAGCTAAAAGTGTTGATCTATCCTCTGTCCCTTTGGGAGAATCTCAGAGGTTGCTGATGTCACCATACTTCATATTAAAGTCATTTTTCCTTACATCTGCCTTAAGAATAGAGTCAGTCTGGCATGATAGAACACACCTCTAATGGCAGCAATCTCAAAGCAAAGGCAAGTTCAGATCACTGCAAATTCAAGACCAGCCTGATCTACATAGTAAGCTCCAGATTTGCCAGAATTACTTAGCAAGACATAGTTGAAAAGGTGTATGTTGGGGGGGGTGACGGTCACTAGTTTAATATCAGCACTGGGAGTCAGATGCAAGCAGTTGAAGGCCAGCCTTCTCTATTCAGAGTTCCAGGTCATCAAGAGCTACACAGACCCTTTCTTAACAACAACAACAAATTAAAACAAAAATAGAGTCAGAGGTGGGCCTTTCTTTCCCCTGCTGGATATGGCCTGGAGCTTCTCTTAATGTTCTGGCCACTGCTTAGTTGGTTCTTGTTTGTCCTTAGCCCCCACCCTCAGCCCACCCTAGGGAAGTTATTGGATCCCGCCTCTGCAGCTGGGGTTATAAATAACCACCAAAGCTAAACAGTCAAATAACCACATTTTGAAAATTGCTTAAAAAAATCACTGTGCTGCTTTAGTAGCAAGTCATTCTCCCCTGACCTTCATCCTGCTTTTTCTTCCCCTTAATTTATCTCCCTTCCCTGATCAAGCCCTCCAGGGAAGTCTGTCTGAGCACAAAGCTGTCTTATGATGAAGACATCCTTTTCCGTATTTGACGGGGCCAGGGCCCTCCAGGGCTGTAGTTATAGTTACATGATGTTGTTATGGCAGCCGAGGCCTCAGGGCAACATATGTTCCTCAGTGTAATTGGATTTTCTCTAACAGACTGTCTCTCCTTGGGTTCTCCGTGCCCAAATTCACTTATCAAGGAGACCGGGGAATTGCCATTATGGATGGCCCTTCATTTATTTATTTTTATTACAAGAAAACCAAATTCCTTTTTATACTTCAAGGTGGAATGGACATAGTAAACTTGAATTGAGACTTCAGATTGCAGGCATTTTCATTTATTTATCAATCAGATATTAAGCACCTGATATATGGTGGGCATCGAGCTGGGAACTGAGTGAACTGAGTCAACTTGGAACAACTGCTGTGGGGTTGTGCTGAGGGGGCTGTGGAGCATGACTTTCATCTGCTGCAGTCCCCTCTGCCTTTCAAAAATTATTAACCCACTATAACAACACAAGACGAGCTGATGAGGAAAGGGAGAGTTCCTAAAATGTACTGCTACTTTAAAGCCCCCCCAACAGACAGAAGATTTTATGTGTACAAATACTTTGCTTACATGTATGTTTGTGCACCATGACCCCTCAGAGGTCAGAAGGCATTGGGTCCTTTGGAACTGAGTTACAGATCATTGTGTGCCACCATATAGATGCAAGGAATTGAACCCAGGTCCTCTGGGAGAGCAGTCAGTGAATGCTCTTAACCATTGAGCCATCTCTCCAGCCCTCTTAAGGAGCATGATTGATGTGGGAGGGCCCAACCCAAAGTGAGTGGTGTCCTCCATGGGCAGATAGTCCTAGGCTGTGTGAAGAAGGTGGCCGGGGAGCTCTGCTTCAATTCCTGCCTTGGCCTCCCTAGAACTATAACCTGTAAGCCAGATGAACCTCTTCCTTCCCCAAGCTGGGTTTGATCCTGGAGTTTACCACAGCAACTAAGAAGCAGTCCAGAACACTCATCATCTTCTGTGTTTCTCTGTGGTCTTCATAACTGGAGCTGCAGCCACCATGTGACATCACGCTATGGTTCTGATGTGTAGTGTGTTCTCATTTCCCTAGTATCAAGGGTCTTTTATGTCAGAATGTGGCAGTGTCTGCTTGCACCTTTGCTCCCTCCTGCTTTTATATCCCCCTCAAATGTGTTCTTATTTCTTGTCTCAGAGTTGTGCATAGTCACTAGTTCCAACCTAAGATAGTTCCAGAATTAAAATTTTAAACTATAGCTCAAAAACTATTTGGGTTTTTTTTTAAATTTGTTTAATGAAGTAGGGCCTCATGTAGCTCAGGCCAATCTCAAATTTATCTACTTTCCAAGTGATGGAATTACAGGCATATGCCACCACACCTATTTTTATACTGTACTAGGAATTGAACCCAGCACTTTGTGCATGCTAGGCAAGTACTTTTTACCAACTGAGTCACATCCCCAATCCCTCACATGTTCTTCTGATTTTGTTTCTTAGGACGATGATACTCTAGTCGTGTGTGTGTGTGTGTGTGTGTGGTTTCTGTGAAATCTTGTTCATTTCCAGCTTCTCTAATGGACTCTTGAATTTTAAGTTTAAATAATAAGAAATAGAGATTGGGGTTTTGTGGTCTTTATCTGAGCCATATTAATTACAAGGAATTGTTATTAAGAAGACAGAATATTTGCTTCATAATGATTTCTCCAGTATTGTCTGCACTCTCTTTCTCTTTGGCTTCCCACTCACACCACTGCTGAGTTCTGTCAAGGCAAATGGTAATAACATAGACTGAAACTGAACAGAACACACATATGAAATACATGAAGCAGGGAGGCAGGTTCATTCTCACTCCACACAGCATTGATGGCTCACTGTAAACACAGTCATATCTCAGTGACAAAGTGTTTGTCTGGTATCTGTGAGGTGATGTCCCTAGGACTGAAGAAAAAAAAAGGCTAAACTCTTCCTACCCATTGCCAGAACCATTAAAGTGTTTCTGTGGACACCATTTTCTTGGTAACCGAAAGAACCTTAAAAAAAAAGATTCTCAAACTGGTCAACCTCAAGGAGATTAAAAAAAGAATGAAAGAAAAAAAAGAAAAAGACTGGATGGGCTTGGTGGCACAGGCCTTTAATCCCAGCACTTGGGAGGCAGAGGTAGGTGGAGGAGCTCTGAATTGGAGGCCAGCCAGATCTACAGAGTTCCAGGACAGTAAGTTGCATAGAGACCCTGCTTCAATAAATATAAATAAATTCATTAATTAAAAATAGGGAAAAAAGACTTCCTTCTCCTATTTTTAAAATATGAGTCTTTTTATTTGTGGAAATAAACTTTCCCAGAAATGAGGACTAGGCATGGGTCCTCCTGAGTCATTTGCACGTGTTTACCCAAACTTCCTCTGTGACTAACTGTACCTAAATGAGAATCAACTGGCTAACATGAGAGTTGTGAGCTACCACTAGAAAAGGCACTTTCATCACGTAGCACAAACTAGCCTATGGTTTAAACCTACATCTTTAGACTTCTTTGCCTTTTAAAGTTGTATTTTACGATGTTGTTTTGTTCCTTTACTTTCTTCTTTTCTTTACTTATTTTTTAAAATTTTATTTTTGTAAGTGCTGTATGAGTATGTGTCCATGAAAGTACATGTCACTTGTTTGTGGGAACATGCAGAGGCCAGAAGAGGATGTCAGATCTCAAAAACTGGAGTTATAGCAGGTTGTGAACTGCTCACCATAGGTGCTGGGAACTGAACGGAGATCCTGCAGAAGAGTGGCAAGTATTCTTAACAGCTAAGCCATCTCTCCACCCTGATCTTTCAGCTTTGGACCAACTAACTGGCATGGCAGCCTTCAATTTACTCTATAGCTCAGGCAGGCCTTTGAACTTGCTCTCCTGCCTCTTCCTGTGAGTACCTGGGATCCCAGGTGTATACCCCCAGGTCTACTATGATGACATACTTATTACTCTGGAAACTACATGAAGACGAATGGGCATCTGGTCATTGTATTACCTGCCCAGCCTTGCCAGCAGATGTCACTGCACCAAGCCGCATGCTCCTATGAGGGATATACATAAACACACTTCCCAGCAAAACTGTGGCCTAAGCTCCTCAGAACAAGACTCATGGTACTGGGCAGAGTCAGAATTCTTATCCAGATACCTTCCCCTGTTGGGTGGGGGAGCAAAGCTGTGGCAGGGAGGCAGGGCAGGTGGAGCATTCTAGTGAGGGTGGGAGGGCACATGTGATAGAGTTATCTGGGAACAAGGACTATATAGTCTTGGGACTGTTCCAAACTGTAGAGCTGATACCTCAGGCAAAGCACCCCACCCACCCTCCGCCCTACTCTTCTGTCCACATTGACAGAGGCATACCCAATAGTTTGGGGGCGTCTTCTGCCACCCAGGCATAGCCACACTATGCCAGGACACTGGAAAAGTTCTTAATGGTTCAAACTATCATTATTGCTGCTAAGGGAGGAAACAAGAAAGCAATAATCTGAGAAAGGGAGCCACTTTTGGCTTTTTTGTACAAACCTCCATTCAATGTGCCTTTCCCCAGCGGGAAAGGCCTGCAGCATGCGCATGGTCAGTCCTCTGGCTGACTTTCCATAGCCTTCCCATACAACCCTCTGAGTGTGCTCTTGCTACAGCATCATGGGCTTTCCTGCAGTTCTTGAGGTACACTGCTTCCCCTTCTCACAGGACTGTAGTGCGAATAATAAAAAACCAGAGACAGGTCAGGCGGTGGTGGCGCATGCCTTTAATCCCAGCACTCTGAATGCAGATGCCGGCCGATCTCTGTGAGTTCTACAAGAGCTAGTTCCAGGTCAGGTTCCAAAGCTACAGAGAAACCCTCTCAAAGAAAAAAAAACAGAGACAGATATTGGGGTTCTACCTGAAGATCAGAAAAGCAAAGCAGCCAAGCCACTAGAGAGCTCTTGCCTCTAAGAAACCCTCAGATTAAAAGAGAGGAGTTCCTGTCTCATCCTAGTTTATGTTCTTCTCTTGTGCTCGGATTAAAGCTGTGAGCCACCACCACCTGGATCTGTTTCTGCACTGATCTTGTGGAGCCCAGGGTGGCCTTGAATTCACAGAGATCCATCTGCCTCTGTCTCCCAAATCCTGGGATTAAAGGTGTGTGACACCACTGCCTGGTCTCTAGTGGCTTAGTGTTACCTTCTGGTTTTCAGGAAAGCTTTATTTATAAACATAATTATAAGCATAAATGAAACGTCACTATACAGGACCTTTATATGTGCCCTTTACTTTGCCTGGAACATTTCCCCCCATACTCTGTTTCATCTATTTCTGCTAACCATTCAGATCTCAGCTCAAATGTCATTTCCTCAAGCCACCCTTCTCTAAGCCTTCTAGACTATACCACAATACCATGTTTACACCCACAGCACCCTTTACTTTCTTCATAACGTTTGTCTGTTTGTAGTTACATATTTATTTGTGTGATATTTGGAGTCTTTACTTTCTGTTTCTCAAACACATACCCAGATGGTGGCTTCCATGAGGGCAGTGTATACTCGCTTAGTAGAATGTATGAACCCAGAGGCATTCAATAACTACTGGGTATATAAACGAATATCAAGTGGATAAAGGAAGTTAATTAACTTAGCCATGTACACATTCATATAGTATTTAAAGGATAGTGCCTAATTCTGGTTATTCTGTCTTCCAAGAAAGACATATTAGAGTACAGAGGAATCATCCAAATTGATGAAAGTGGAGGTTACCATGTGAGGCCAAATTAAAAGACTGCAAGAAGGGAGCAATGGCCCAGCTGTTAAGAGCATTTGTTGCTCTTGTGGAGGACTCAGGTTTTATTCCCAGCACCTACATTGTGTGATTCCAGTTCCATAGGATCTAGCATCCTTTTCTGGCCTCTATGGGCACTTGCACAAATGTTGTGCACATAAATTCATGTAATCATATACACGTACACATAAATGAAAGTTTTTAAAAGGATTACAGGAAGATGGAGGCTGTTTGTAATCCATGTGTATGGAATATAAAGAGTTAGATGCAGATTTGCTTACTGTAGTCCAAAGGTCATTGGGAAATACTTTGAAAACCAGGGTTCAAACTCCCCCTAAAGATGACCATGTATTATTCGACTATATTTCCCCCAACCTAGCATAATACCTGATACCCAGTAGGAGTTCAAGAAATCTGTATTGAACTATTTTTATTGAAAAGAGATAGACTTTGCTCTAAAGTAAAGTAGTATGTAATTTTTCACTTGGGAAACCCTGGGGACCAAAAAGAAAAGTATGAATAGGGTCAAGAAGAGTTCCTTTACGTGTGTAGACAATAGCTACACAATGGACTGTTTCAGGAACATTAGGGCTATTCAAGACCCATCCCCTGACCTTTTGAGATTATCCTTATGAAGGGCAATTACCATGCAGTCAGTGCTCACAAAATGCATCTTCTTTCCACCAGCAGGACCCAAATCCTTAACTACATAAATCACCTACCCTGGGCTCTCATGTGATCTCCTTCCCAGCCTGTATACTTTGGGTACAGGCCCTGTTGATCCTTTGGGTATCTGCTGTTCTATTTCCCACCATAGAAGGGGAAATCCCAGAAGGTGGTGTCCTTCAGTTAGAAGTAAAAATGACTGCATCTCTCTGGGCAACCAGTGCCTAGGCCTGGTATTCCTGAGTCCACAGCAGGGATGCCATTAGCCTTGCTCCCAAGATCCATGCAACCAGCATCCCTGGCATTTAGCCTACCATCCCTGGCACTTAACCCCATGGCCCCATAAGAAGGGACATTTCATAGTTTTTCTTGAAGTCATGGAGAGTTCAAAAGAATTCTTTCATGTTAAAAAAATAATAAATCCTACAAAACTAGCATTACTGAGCTGCTCACTTTGCTTATTCCAAGGTCAAGGGTTGGCACAGAATCCATTAGTCTTACTTCAGCCTGCTCCACTGGTCTTTTTCAACACAGAGCCAGGGGCTTGGGCACCAGGAAAAGTGAAGGCTATATCCTGTCCCAAAGTTGGCCTGAAGTCACAGACATTGAGAAGATGAGTACCTTGACTCTCGTCAGTAGTCTGGAGGCTTCTCAGCTCTCCCATCTAGGCCCTTCTAGGGGCTCATAAATCACTGGGTTTTAAATACCATCTGGAGGGTTCTACTCTACAACCCCTACTCGGAGGCTCCCTGCCAGGCAGAGACTGCACACTAAGCAGGGAGTAAAGAGAGAAAGGCAACAAACAGAGGTACCCTTCACTTATCAACCAGAGTGGTGGCCAGTCACTATGCCTGGCAGCATTTTGGCAGGCTGGGCAGGCATTGCAGCCAGGGTTTTCAGGGCCTGGAGAGAACACAGTCCAATCAGGCATGAGTTCCCCTTAGTTTGCTGTCCAAGATAGGGAGACAGAACGAAGGGACAAATTCTTTTCTCTTTTGATTTATAGTGGATTCAGAATTAGAACACACTTTCATCCCTAAATAGATTCTTTTTGTTTTGTTTTTTGAAACAGTTTGAAACGGTCTCTCTACGTAGCTCTGGCTGTCCTGGAACTCCTTATGTAGACCAGACTGGTCTCAAACTCACAGAGATCCACCTGCCTCTGCCTCCTGAGTCTGGGTACTCTTTTTGTCCAAGTCTTTCCCCGGGCTTCCTCTAACAGCGCCTCTATTGACCCTACAATGAGGTCTCACTTGCCCTGCACACTGCCTATGCTTCTTACAGAGTAGCACCACCCTCCTATCTCCCTTGGTCTTTTTATGGGTTCTCATTGGTGTGGCCTCCCAATCCCCATTCTTCTCTTTTTCTCCAAGGTAGGAAACTCAGAGAAAAATGGATTTGACCCTAACCTAGCCACCAAAGCACACACATAACAATATTTTCATGGAGAAATTAAACTCCTATGCAGGGGGCAGCTAGATTTTATTAGACTCACCTCCATAATTTCTGAGTAGCATGAACAAAATCAGAATTTCGGAGTTTAGGTGTGTGGGAGACAGAGGGACTTGTATTATGTCATGACTAGTGTCGCCTGTATGGCCTAATGTTGACCCTTACCTCTAGGTCAGGAGAAAGTCTGTGGGTCTGGGCGCCTCTAACCCAGTTCACTGCCTCCTGGTGACTCTGCAGCAGTCTTTGAAAACAGGTGGAGCTGTCACTTCCTGTGTCACTTTGTATGTCACTTGTTAGTATGTTGAGGGTAACAGTGCCTGCTATATAGAATAATATATTATATTATATTATGTATAATATAATATATAATAGAATAATATAATATAATTATATTATATAGAATAATCATGATGTAAATGGAGACTGCACTTTCGGGGCTCAGCCGCCCATGAAGACAGCAGGATAATTAAATATGATAATGCGCAAGAGGCTTCCTGTCTTCTGTTCTGTAAGGTAGGGGCACATAGCCCATGGCATTATGGTTACATTGCATCCAGAGCCCCCATGTCCTTAGAAGTAAAGGGGCTCCCTGAGCTTTCACAGATGCCCTCACTGATTTAGGAAGAATAGGATTTCTAATGTGTTTAGAAAAATTCAAAATTGGGTGCTTAGAGCCATGAAATCAACAGGAGTTGGTATTTGTACTCTGACTCAACATTATGGGCCAACTCAGGAGGACAGAGAATTGGACAGAACACTTGGGTGGGACCTCCAGGAAAGGTGCCAGCTTGTGTGATATTATCAAAGTGGCATGGGAAAAACAAGGCTAAGCTGCTTCCTCCCCAAACAGAATAAAAGCAGCTCCGTAAGCTATGAGGCTTTTGCCAAAGGTGAACGGAAGCAGGTCCTCTTGGAGACCACTGGTGGAATGGACTCTTAAGATCTTCTGTGTGCAGCAAGAGAAACCACCTGCTCTGAAAACAGCATTGTCCTAAAAGTGTCACCAGGTAACCTAAGCAGGAGGAGTGGTAACCCAGCACATCGGGATTTTTCATTAGCTAGAGACTTGGCTGTCAAGGCCATTTAGTTGCGCCAGAGCCGTTTTGTGGAATAAATGTGTTGGGTACAGGAAATCCACAGGAAAAGCCAGGAATAGGCACTGAATTCAGTCTGATCTGAAGAGTTGGCTGGGATGTAAGCAGGCTTTATTCCTTCAGTCAGAACAGATTTACTGAGACGCTAATGAAACAGTGTCAAAGGTCCCTTCCAAGGCTCTCCTCCTAAGTCTACATTTATAGCTTTAAAAAAAATTTAAGAGGAACACCAAAATTATTCTTTAAAAAAAGAACTGGGCTGGGTGGGTTGGTGCATGCCTTTAATCCCAGCACTCAGGAGGCAAAGGCAGGCGGATCTCTAGGAGTTCGAGGCCAGCCTGGTCCTAGTTCCAGGACAGCCAAGACTACACACAGAAACAAAGCCACAATAGCTGGGATTAGGACTGGGGAAATGGCTCCAAGCGTGAGAATGCTTCCTGGGAACCTGAGTTTAAATCCCCAGCACTCATGTAAAAAGCTGGGCATAGCAGCTAGAGAGATGGTTCAGTAGTTAAGAGCACTGGCTTGTCTTCCAGAGGTCCTAGGTCCAATTTCCAGCACCCACATGGCAGCTGACAACTGTCTATAACTGCAGTTCCAGTGGATCCAACACCCTCACACAGTCATATATGCAGACAAAACACTAATTCACGTAAAATAAAAATTCATAAATCATTAAAGAGAAATGCCCCACCAACTATGTTCCAGTAGACTAATTAAAAAGAAAAATAAAGAAAGCCGGGCATAGCTGGGTGACTGTTACTCCAGCACTGTAAGGGTGTGGAGACAGGAGAATGACTGGGACTTGCTATCTGCCAGCCTAGCTCCAGGTTCGCTAAGAAGGGAATGAGGTAGAAACTGATAGAGCAGGACACCTGCCAACTTCCTATTGACCCCCAAAATCCATGGGCACATACATCCACAAACACACATGTGCATAAAACATACACACACATGCTTTTTCTTTAAGGCCTGGCACTGTCGCTTAGTGATAGAGTGCTCATCTAGCATACACAAAAGAAAAAGGAGAAGAGAAGAGAAAAGGAATCAACAGTAGCATTAGGCTTCACAAAACCTGAAGCCTTTCCTGCTTTTGGCCTGTATGGCTTTTAACTTCCATTCAATAGTGACCAGAAATGTTAATGAGACAGACACTTATCTGTCACCACCTCAGCCTTGTTGGATGCAGTGGCTTGCACTTGTTGCTGATAAGATAGCAGAGGTCCCATTACTCAGAGCTGGAGAGAAAAGACAAACACACTTACACGTATGCCTGGAAGAAATAGTGTAGGTGCCTAGGAGTTAGTAGGAAAGGAACTAGCAGGCTCTACAGCCCCCTAGTCCTTAGAGGATAGTTGGTATTTTACAGGGTCAGCCGGGGCACATGCAGAGACTATGAAATAGAGGTGGAAGTGGGAACAAATAATCATGAAGAAGACAGAGATATAGGACATGGGAAAGTCTCACTGATCAAGTCTCAAAAGATAAAACTGACACTTGGGAGGCAGAGGCAGGCAGAGCTCTTCATAAAGCCAGCCTGGTCTGCATCATACATTCCAGGCCAGCCAAGGTTACATAGTGAAATCCTGTCTCAAAAATACACAAATTAGCTGGGCAGTGGTGGTGCATGCCTTTAATCCCAGCACTCGGGAGGCAGAGGC
>LOJH01026819.1:4065-18265 GCA_001685095.1 Ellobius talpinus
TGGAAATTGAACTCAGGACCTCTGGAAGAACAGCCAGTGCTCTTAACCTCTGAGACATGGCTGTTCTTCCAGAGGTGATCTCTTCTGGCATGCAGGCAGAACATTGCACACATAATAAATAAACCTTTAAAAAAAAAGTCCATTGTCCTGTATCACTCTGTTCCTCTGTTCTTGATAAGACTAATGGCGTCAAGTTCCTGCCTTGACCTCCCCAAAATCATAAACTGTAACATGGAATTGTAAGCTAAACTAAACCCTTTCTCCTCTAACTTACTTTTTGCCAGAGTATTTAATCACAGCATCAAAAATGAAGCTCTTAAATGGGACTATAAAAGATATAGACGGAGGAAAAAAGGGAAAAAATAGTGTACAGCAGGAAAAAGCCCATCTGTAGACGGCTAGCAAAGACCAAGGGTGAACAGTTGCTTTGCATGTGGTAAGGGTGTCTCAGTTTCCATTCCTGTTGTTTTGATAAAAAAAAAAAAAATTCCCTGACAATACCTAAAAATACCAGCTCCAGGAGGAAAGAACTTATTTGGGCTCACAATTCAAGGGCAGAGTCCATCATGGCAAGAGTCCTGGGACAAGAACTTGAGGCAGCTGGTCACATGATGCACAGTCAGAAATCAGAGGGATGAATGCCCCTGCTGAGCCCCCTCCTTTCTATGAAGTCCAGAACCCCAGCCCAGGTAGGGACGGTGCCACCCTCCTTCGGCCTCAATCTTCTCACCTCATCAACCCCTCCCAGGCATGCCCAGTGGCTACTCAGTCTAAATGATCTGCCTGGGGCCTTGATCAGATCCTGTCAAGTTGGCCATGGACACTAGCCATCACCTAAGTATGAATGGCACCGACGTAATAAAAAGCAATATGTGCTTTGAGTTCCATTTATATGATACCCAAAGGAAAAAATTAAAGCTGTGATGGCACACGGCTTTAATTCCAACAGTTGGGAGGCAGAGGCTGGCAGATCTCTGTGAGTCTGAGCCCAGCTAAGTCTGCATTGTCTGTTTTGTATTTCAGAGGCAAGGTCTCACACTGTAGACCAGGCTGGCTTCAAGCTTGGAGTGATCTATCTTCCTGTCTTCCCAAGCACTTGAAATATAGCCATGAACCACTACACCTACCTGGTTACTTTGTGTTTTTTTTAAAGGTATAGACATATTTTTAAAATGTGAACATGATGGTAATACGTTAAAAAATAAGCCAAGCAGCAGTGCCATGCACCTTTAATTCCAGCACTCAGGAGGCAGAGGCAGAGGAATCTCTGTGAGTTTAAGGCCAGCCTGGTCTACAGAGCTAGTTCCAGGATACAGCCAAGGCTATACAAAGAAACCATGTCAAACTGATTCATTAATTAAAAAAATAAAAATATTAGCCGGGCGGTGGTGGTGCACACCTTTAAACCCAGCACTCAGGAAGCAGAGGCAGGCGGATCTCTGTGAGTTTGAGGGCAGCCTGGTCTACAGAGCGAGTTCCAGGAGTTAGGGCTGTTACACAGAGAAACTGTCACGCATAGTGTGTTCCATGCAGCCAAGGCCACACAGTAAGACACTGTCAAAGAAAAAATACCTAGTTGAACAAAAATAAGTTTAGCTCAGAAAGATGGCTAAGTGGATAGAAGCACTCATCATGCAAGGCTGGGAATCTGAGTTTGATCCCTAGAACCTATACAAAGGTGGAAGGAGAGCGAGCCCTGACTCCAAAACTGCCCTATGCCCATCCTCATGCCATGGCACACATGTCCACACACACATCATTACCATCCTCATCATTTTTAACGTAAAGAGTAATCTGGAACAGTAAATTTTTAAAAATGCAGGTGCTATACACAGTTTTAAAGCCCTGTTGCATAACAATTTCCTCCAATATTGAAACATTTTACCCTGCAGGGAATCTCCTTAAGCGGGAACAGAAATGATGCAAAATGCCTTCAGGAAGTCCCTGAAACTGACCAGATTCACTAAGCCCCTCCCTGCCAGAGTAAGCAATAAATTTTTAACCTCTCCCCCCACCCTCAAAAAAAATGAACTGCAAAGACCACTCTCAGTCAAGCGAAGATGCCAGGAAAACTGTTGAGAGCAGACCTGGAAGAAGCCAAACTGCCTGGAAGAGGCTTAGTCCAACTAAATCACTTGGAAGGAACACTCTCCAACCTGTTGAGCTGGCTGGAGGCTGTGCAGCGTGCTTCATGTTCCCAGCTTCTGTGAACTGTAATCCATGCTGGGGTGGGCTTTGATGATACAGCTGTCTTTGATTCATTTTTGCTCTTGTGACTAGCCCCTCTTTTTCTTGTAAGTAACCCCAATAAAACTCATGGTTCACTAAGTTGGACTTGGGTGGTATGGGTACCTATAGTGGTGCACATTTGGTGGCTCCCTATCTAGGGTGAGGAGATGTGTGTGCAGCATCTCCCAGGAAACATTCTGTCACACAACATACCCATAAGTTTTTCTTCTTCTTTTTTTATTAATTAATTTATTTATTTTTACAAATAAATCCCATTCCCCTCCCTCTTGTTCTCTCACTCCCCCCACATTCCCCCCACCCCAGCCGCCATCCACTCCTCAGAGAGGGTAAGGCCTCCCCTGGGAAGTCGAGAGTCTGTCCCATCTTTTCACTGAGGTAGGACCAAGGCTCTCTCTGTGCCTATGCTGAGCAAGGTATCTCTCCGTAGAGAATGGGATCCACAAAGTCAGATCATGCACCGGGGTTAGATCCTGGTCCCACTGCCAGTGGCCCCACATACTGCCCGTGGTCCCACATACTGCCCAAGCCACACCATTGTCACCTGCCTTCAGAGGACCTAGTTCAGTCCTATGCAGGTTCCCCAGTTGTCAGTTCAGAGTCACTAGCTCAGGTCAGCAGACTCTGTGGGTTTTCCCATCATGGTCTTGACCCCTTTGTTCATATTATTGCTCCTCCCTCTCTTAAATTGTACTCCAGGAGCTTGGCCCAGTGGTTAGTTGTGGGTCTTTGGATCTGCTTCCATCACTTTCTGGATGAGGGTTCTATGATGTCAATTAAGGTAGCCCTCAATCTGATTACAGGGGAAGGCCAGCTAAGGCATCCTCTCCACTATCGCTTAGGGTCTTAACTAGGGTCATCCTTGTGGAATCCTGGGAATTTCCCTAGTGCCAGGTTTCTCATTCACCCCATAATGGCTCCTCCAATCAAGATATCGCTTTCCTAGATCTTCCTCTCATCCTCTTAAGAAACAACCATTAGTAAATTCTTACCGGCTTTGGAGTTTTCTGGATGCTTGTCAGGGTGGCATTCCAGAGCTCTGACCTTAAATTCTGCCAAGATTTGCTCAACCTAAAACAAAAATCAATGTTTCAAATAACAAGAATAGACCGAGGAAACTGGTCCTCAACCTTTCCTGATGCTGCGAGCCTTTAGGACACCTCCTCACCATTGTGGGGACCCCAACCACAACATTATTTTCACTGCTACTTCATAACTGTAATTTTGCTACTGTAAATGTATATAATATAAATATCTGATATGTGATCCAAGAGGTCGTGACCCACAGGTTAAGAACTGCTGGCTTTGTCATGTAAAACCAGGAGGTAGACTTGAGTTCAATGCCTAGCACCCATGTAAAAATCAAGTCTGCAGACCAACCCCTGAAATCCCAGTGGAGGGGTGCCGATGGGAGAATCTGGGGCTCAGTAGCCAGCTAGTGAGCTGAATTTGGCACATGCCTATAATCCCAGCACTAGGGAGGCAGAGTCAGGCAGATCTCTGTGAGTTCGAGGCCAAGCCTGGTCTGCAGCGTGAGTTCCAGGAAAGCAGGAAAGGCTCCATAGTTATTGAGAAACCCTGTCTCGAACAAAAAAAAAATAAGGTGGAAAGCGATTGGAAGACACCAACATCAACCTATGGCCTTATAGGTTGTGCACGTTACACATGTGCACAAATGTACATTATAAGAGAATCAAAGGTCTTCAAGTGTCTGAGAGCTATGCCTACAATTCCAGCACTCTGAGGAAGCAGAAAGTGGGGGACCAGATGTTCAAGGTCAGCCTTGCCTAAATAGGGAGTTGGGACCAAAAGTGTAACAGTAAACTGTGTGTGTGTGTGTGTGTGTGTGCAACAAGGTCACACTATTTAGCCCTGGCTGGCCTGGAATTCATTATGTAGACCAGGCTAGTTTCAGACTCAAAGAGATCCGCCTGCCTCTGCCTCCTGAGTGCTGGGATTAAAAGCATGTACCACGATTCCCAGCCAGTAAACATTTTTTTAAGATGCATTTGTTTATCTTACACGTATGAATGTTTTGCCTGTGTGTGTGTGTCTGTGCACAATGTGTGTGCCTGGTGCACGTGGAAATCAAAAGAAGGTACCAAATTCCCAGAAAGTGGAGTTACAGATGGCGAGCCACTCTCTCACCTCTACCAGGGCAGCCAGGGCTCTTAACCACTGAGCCAACTCTCCTGCCCCCACCTAGTAAACATTTTTAAATTAACAGTTTATAAACACCCCCAAGCCCTCCTTGAATAAGATTTCTATCAGCACAGAGTAGAAAGCAAAGGGCCTTTTATTCTTTTCACCCCGTCAAAATACATCTTACCTAGATTTATGTCTATACTCTGGGGATTTTAAATAATACAAAATAATACAAATGGATAAAATTATACCTGTCTGGCAAAGATGGATGGGGTTTTATTGTTGTTGCTGTTCTGTTTTTTGTTTTTGTTTTTGATTTTATATCACATGAGAAAGCATCCTGGGGGTGGCAGGAGCTGGAGAGATGGCTCAGCTGTTAAGAGCACTGGCTGCTCTTCTAAAGGACCCAGGTTCAATTCCCAGCAGCCACATAGCAGCTCACAACTGTGTGTATCTATAGTTCCAGGGGACCTGAAAACCTCACACAGGCATACATGCAGCCAAAACATCAATGCACATAAAAAATAAAAATTAAAAAGAAGAAAGCATCCTGGAGGCCAAGTTGTGGTGCACGCCTTTAATCCTAGCACTTGGGAGGCAGAGGCAAGCAGATCTCTGTGAATTTGGGACCAGCCTGGGCTACAGAGTGAGTTCCAAGAGAGAGACCCTGTTTCAAAAGGAAAGAAAGGGAGGAGAGAAAGTGAGAGAGAGGAAAAACAGAAAGTATCTGGAGACAATGAGATGGCTCGGTATATAAAAGCAATTGCCACCAAGCCTGATGACCTGATTTCCAGACCCATATGCTAGAAAGAGCCAACTCCCACAGCTTGCCTTCTGACCTCTGCATGATATGGCATACAAGCGTCCATACATACATATATACAAACACACATGGAAAAATATGTTTTAAATATTATGGTACCAGTCTATGGAAACAATTGTAACTTCCCAACAGTGCTAATATGTCATTGCTACTTCCTTCTTTATATTATTTTTAGCTTTGCCAATTTAATTTAAGAAAATAGCTCATATCTCTCTCTTTTATTACTTCAGAGTTAAACACACACCTACTGGGGGGGCTGGTCCTGAGTCAACCAGTAAAGCAGACTGGTTTGTTTCCAGCACGTACTCTCTCTCCTGCTGTCCCCAACCCACATGCCTTGTGTCAAATGCAGCTGGAGACAGACAAAGCCTTTACGTCAGGGTCCACTAGGCCCTGCCTTCCTCCCACAATATCTGTCATCTGTCTGCACAGCTGCCTATCCTGCTGGCAGTAAATAGAAACTGTGTTTAACTTGGCTCACCATCAAATAAACCGAGACATCGAGAGGGTGAAGGACCACGACCAGTGTCCCTGGAGGTTCAAAGACATGGACACCAAGGCTCTCCTGATCCTTAAGGAAGTGCACATCTCTAAAGCTGAACTAAAGTACATGTATAATGTATATATGCAATGACTATATTATATACATGTTATATGTGTGTGTGCTGTATATAAACTACATATATAATGTGTATATGCAATGAATATATTATGTATGTTATATATGTGTGTGTGTATATAATATATATTCCTACTCTTTGATCCAACAATTCTAGTTCTAAAAATTCATCTAGAGAAAAAATCTGAAATGGGACAAGAATTTAGCTCTACAATGTGTGGCTTAGTGAGAGAAACAAACCATCAGAGCCACAATGCAGCCAAATGGTAAGGCTTTCTTCAGAGTATGAACTGCTGTCTCCAAAAGACAAAGGTTCAGTGAAAAAATTTAAATAAAAGTGTATGTATCTATAATAGGATATTTATTTAAACTAGTTATAACTGCCGGGTGTTGGTGACGCAGGCCTTTAATCCCAGAACTTGGGAGGCAGAGGCAGGCAGATCTTTATGAGTTCGAGGCCAGCCTGGTCTACAAGAGCTAGTTCCAGGACAGGCTCCAAAGCTACAGAGAAACCCTTTCTCGAAAAACCAAAAAGAAAAAAATAGTTATAACTATAGATATTTAAAAAATGTGTCTTTTAGGGCTAGAGAGATGGCTCAGAGATTAAGGGCACTGGTTACTCTTCCAGAGTTCGATTCCCAACAACCATATGGTAGCTCACAGTCATCTATAATGAGATCTGGTGTCTCCTTCTGGTTTGCAGGCATAAATGAAGGCAGAATGTTGTATACATAATAAACAAATAAATAAATAAATCGCCATGTGGCTAGGCATGGTGGCACATGCCTTTAATCCCATCACATGAGGAAGAGGCAAGCTGATGTCTGTGAGTTCGAGACTAGCCTGATCTACATAGTTCCAGGACTACATAGTGATACTCTGTCTAAAAATACATACATAAATAAATAAATACATACATACATACTAGATGAATATTTTTAAATGTAATGGAGGCTATAAAAATAAGTTTACAAAATTCCAAGTACGGAGTATCCCTATGCAAACAGAGCCCAAACATACATACACACATACGTACATACATACATACATGTATGTACTCACATATGTACCTAAAACAAAATAAATAAATCTTTTAAAAAATAATGATTTGTCTCAATTAACTTCTTTAAAAGAAAAAGTTTCCTGTCAGATATTACATATAACTTGATTTAAGTGAAGTTATAAAAGTACTTGGATTCCTCATCCGTCATACTAGTATATCTTATACAGCACATATATACATTTTAATATTGTCTATAATAACGTTTTCCATAACAGCTATCAGAACCTCAATGTACTTTGAGCAAAACACCTTGTAATCGTAAACGAATGTGTAGCTGGTAACAGCCCTACTGCGTTCTTCAGAATTCACTTTGGTATATGTAGGTACTCTGATGGTGAGAAATATTATTCCCCAAAGTTCATGAGACTTTTTCGCTGAACAAGGCAACTCCAGGCAGATGACTCCGCCTCCTGAGCTCTAAATCATAGCCTTTATTGTTTCTCTAAACCAGTGATTCTCAACCTTCCTAATGCTGCGACCCTTTCATACAATTCCTCGTGTTGTGGTGACCACAACCATAAAATTATTTAGTTGCTACTTCAGAACTGTAATTTTGCTACTTTTTGGAATCCCTGCTCTAAAGTAAATAAAACTGTCTGTATATGGTCCCTCTCCCGCCTAACACTTTGAAGTTCACAGTACTGCCCTCAAATTAACCAGCCAGCATTTAAATCCTTCATTGTCTCTACACCGAAACTCCTTTAAAATGGTTCGGGGCGGGAGTTCCAGGAGATGAGGCTAAAATCTCAAAGCCGACCTGGTGAGCATGTGCAATCCTGCTTACCGAGGAGAGTTCATCGCATCCGAGTAGGGCGTAGTAATCCTCGCCGCCCTCCGGCCTGTAGTTCAGTATCGCATCCATTTACAGGAACTGAGCGGTCCTCTCCAGCGCCACAGATCAGACCCAGTGACCACAAAGCTCTTGACATTTCAGCAGCACTTCCCAACCCAGCCCTTTGCAAACACAGCTTCTCATTGGCTGTTTGCCCAGGAGCGCACCTTCCCAGCAGGGCTGCTGGGAGCTGTAGTTTGGGGGAGGGGGAGATCCTTGCGTTGTGTTGTTTTGCTTTGCTTTCATTGAAAATCAATTTTTCATACAATATATTCTGATTACAGCTTTCCCTCTACCAACTCTTTCCAGATGCTGCCAATGTCTCCATCCACCCAACTCCACACCCAATTTTTTTCTTCTTTCTTTAGAAAACAAGCAATCAAAAACAAGCAAACAAACAAAAACCAATAATAAAAGCTCCATCTGGCTTGAATCTTGGCAAACTTGTGCACGCTGCCAGGTCTCTGTGAGTTCATATGTATATCGGTGTAGTTTGAGTTCTGACGTGGTGATTTTTCCCACGATATAATGTGTATGTTTAAAAACTCCCCACTTTATCATTGCTCCCTTATTGAGATATTTCATATTTTTCTAAGAGACAAAAGAAAATATGAACTAAGTTTTAAGATTTGTTCTATTGGAATAGTGGGTACTTTCTCAAGTGTTTAAAATAACTTGTAATTTTCGGCGGTGTAGATATAGCCCTGTGGCCAGAGCTTGACAGCCACCAGCCAGGCCCGAGGAGAGAGAAAAGAGAGGGAGAAGTTGGAGGAGAAGATTAAGAAGACAGCATACATTTTGGGATTTTTGTTTGGTCCTGTTCTGTCTTGTTGTTTTTGGTTTCGTTATGTAGCCTTGGCTGTCCTGGAACTCACTCACTCTGTAGACCAGGCTGCTCTTGAACTCACAGATCCGCCTGCCCCTGCCTCCTGAGTGCTGGAATTAAAGGCATGCGCCACCACCACCAGGCCTGAGATCATACATTTTGGAAAGAGTGGCTGGAGAGACAGCTAGCAGATAAGAAGAACACTTGCTGCACTTCCAGAGAGCCTGAATTCAGTGTCCAGTGCCCAGTGCCCAGCACCATGTTAACCCCAGATCCCAAAGATCCACATCTTACTTCCAAGGACACCTGCGCTTACATGCACACACCCACATGCAGACGTACACAGCTACACGTAAGTAAAAATAATAAAAATTAAACAGATTAATCAATCAAGTATAATGGTACATAGCTGGAATCCTATCTCAGCATATCAGATGATTAGGATATGAGGAGTTCAAAGGTCAGCCTTGTCAACATAGCCAGTCAAAGATTTGAGAAAAGTCTGGGATACGGGCACAGTGGTGCAGACCTTTAATCCCAGCACTTGGAGGCAGAGGCAGTAAGATCTCTGAGTTCAAGGCCAGCCTGGTCTACAGGTTGAGTTCCAGAATAGCCAGGGATACACAGAGAAACCCTATCTTGAAAAAACAAAAAAAGAAGAAAATCAATGTGAATCTATGTTGTGGACACAGTTCTGGGACAAATGTCAGAGCGATACCTCTGAACAAGACTGCTTTTGTCCCAAAGCAAGCTGGTCTCAGAGAAAGGTCATGGCTGACTCGGGAGGACCCTTACAAATCCCAACAAGACCTACAAAATGTGGATGGCAGTTAAGGAGGGATGGTCCTGTCGAGCTGTTTCTGATTCAGAGAAAGAGGATGACCATGACCAGCCCCAACAGCAATTATCCCAGGCCATGTGACCCTGGAACACTGCCTAACACCCTGAAAACAGCTTCTAAAATGCCTGTCTGCAGACAGTTTCTTCTACTGTCCTGCCCACTGCATCAGTACCACAGTGTCTCTAACAGGCTACTTCTGCCTTGTGTCTTTGGGAAATTCATGAACCACCCATGTGTCACTGGCCTATCAACACCCTATCCTGTGTAGCACATATGAAATAAACACATCAAGGGCACAGTCCATCATGGCAGGGAAGCCAAGGTGTCGGCAGCAGACTAAGCCGCTGGTCACATTGATTCCCAATAAGAAGGAAGCCGGAAAAGCACACGTGGTGCTTCTTAGCTGGTGTTCTCCATTTGTTCAGTCCACAGCAAGTGGGCTGGTCGGTTTTCCCACCTAGGTTTAGCATAATCAAGATTACCGTAATCATGGGCATGGTAGAGCCCCATCTCTCAGGTGATTCTGGATTCCAGAGTCTGTGATAACATTGCCCGTGGCCGTACTGTCTATAACCTCAGCACTGGGGTGTGCAGACAGGAAGATCCCTGGACTAGCCAGGCGAGCCAGAGTGGTCAGCTCTAAGTTCAGCACGAGACTATCTAAAACTGGGAGAAGCTGGGTGGCCTGTGCTTTAACACCAGGAACGGGAAGGCAGAGGACACCTAGACCTCTGGATTTGAGGCCAGCCCGGTCTCGATAAGGAGTACCAGGCCAGCGAGGGCTACATAGTGAGATTCTACCTCAAAACTAAATTAAGGATGGAGCTCTATAGAGGAAGACACCTAAATCTCTCTGGCTTTCCTGAGCACACACCTGTGTACACATGAGGACACGAGCACATGCAGACAAATTTCTAATTAAAAACAAAGGGGGGGTGTTGCCAGTGCTTTCTGAGCAAGTGTGAAACCCTTTCTAAACAGAACGATCAAATGAAATGGGGGGACACAAAACATGATCTCGTTTCCATAGGTTATGTGCAACTGCAAATACTTTTTTCTGGCTGTGTAGACGATATATATATATATATGGTTTGGTTTTGGTTTTGAAGACAGGGTTTCTCTGTGTATCAGTCCCAGCTGTCCTGGCACTCCCTCTGTAGACCTCGAACTCACTGAGATCCACCTCCCTCTACCTCCCAAGTGCTGGAATTAAAGGCATGTACTACCATCGCCCAGCTGACCTTTTTTATTATATTTTATTATTTACGTGGGTGGGTGCACAAATGTTGAGGTCAGAGAACCATCTGAAGTTCCTCTCAGGTTTGACAGCAAGCACCTTTACCAGCTGAGCTATCTCGCAGACCCTTTAAGGACAGACTTTTTTAAATGAAGATAATAAAACCTAACGAAGTTGCTCATACCTGTAACACCTACTTTTTGTGAAGCTGAGGCAGGAGGACTGTTGCAAGTTCCAGGTCGGCCTGGGGCTAGAAGAACCTGCCTCAAAACAACAACAAAACACTTAACACAGTATCTCAAAGTAGAAGTATAACTCACAGAAAAGAGTTGAAAGCACTTTGATCTCAAGATGCAGAAAGTCTCACAAGAGACCACAAATGTGGTACACATACACACATGTAGGCAAAACATTCATACACATAATGTGAAAATAAAAGTAAATTTAAAAAAAAGTCTCAGCCATCCTGGGGACTGGGTGGCGTCCAAAACCGCTCCGACTACTCCCATCCAGAAGCGCGGCTCACTCTGGGACTACAATTCCCATAAGGCGTAGCGCTAGTGCGCAAAAGAGACGTCAGGGAATGTGCCAGAACTTCCGGCCTCCGAGAGTCGAGTACGTCAAGTGCAGCCGGGTTTTGCTTTTGTATCCCAGGCCAGTGTTAACTCTGCAGGCTGGTCTCTAGGTTCAGGCAATCCTCTGTCTCAGCATCCCAAGTGCTGTGATTGTAGGCATGGGCCACAACACGCGGCTGCGAGTTGTATTTTTTACGTGAGATTCGTATTTGAGGCTAGAAACAAGAGGCTACAATCCCCAGAAGCTCTGAGCGGGCAGGACATTAGCCAGGCCACAGGTGGGCCTCACAGCCTCCAGGCCCCGCTCATGCCCGCCCCTCTCCCTCCTGTCTCCTCCAAGCGCTCCCCAAAGTTTTGTGCAAATGGTATCAGCTCCCGCCTTCCCCCTATGGTTCCTTCCCAGACTGAGCCGTGTCCCAGAACCCCTTCCCGTTCTGGCTGCCAAAGTTAGACAGTGTCTCCATCCAAGAGCAGATGTGTCAAAGAAAAAAAAATTTACAGAGGCAGGTATATATCTCTGAGTTCAAGGCCAGCCTGGTCTACAGAGCGAGTTCCAGAAATCACCTGCAACCGTTTGTCCTCTATTCCCAGGATCTGACCACCACCGAGCACTCAGACGGAAGTTTGCATTTGATGGTTTATATTATATCTGTTTATTTATTTGGTTTGAATGTGTTTTGGCATCTGCAGGTGGATCACACTAGGTGGTCAGCCTTGCCTGCAAGTGCCTTTACCTGCTGAGCAGTCTGTCTGGGTTCATCTTGGTCCCCCACCCTCTAGGCCTGCTCTTTAGAACGCCCTGACCCATTCCAGCCTGAGATCCAGGAGGAAACAAACAGATTTAACTGTCCTGTTTCCACCCCTCCGTCTGTAAAACAGGACAAAACCCCTTCCCGTTCTGGCTGCCAAAGTTAGACAGTGTCTCCATCCAAGAGCAGATGTGTCAAAGAAAAAAAATTTACAGAGGCAGGTATATCTCTCTGAGTTCAAGGCCAGCCTGGTCTACAGAGCGAGTTCCAGGACAGCTAGGGCTCTTTAAGCGGAGAAACCCTGTCTCGGAAATAAACAAACGAAGCAAAACTATGTGATTCTTCAGAGCTGTTTTGTTGTTTTTTTTTTTGTTTGTTTGGTTTGGATTGGTTTTGGAGATCATGTCTTCCATAATCGAGGCTGGCCTAGAGTTCACTGTAGGAGGAGTGTGTAGCACAGGATGGTCTTGATCCTTCTGCGTACGCTACCAACCATGTTCCAACCCCTTCTGCAGAGGCTGCCTGAGCAATTATAACCACGGAGACGGTGGATGCTGCCGATACCACTGTTAGGTATCGGTGAACAGGATGGAAACAGTGATACTGATGCAGACGCAGGAGATAAACTGATCCCTAAACTGCTCTCAAACATTCGGTAGGAAATGATGTGAAGCCCTGACCTCAGCCATCCCACAGTGCTCCATGACTGAAGTGCACCCCAACCCCAGTTTTGTTTTTGTTTTATTGTTTTATACATATTAAGTGGTTTGCCTGCAGAAGTCAAAAGAGAGAATGGGACCCCCCAATCTGAAGTTACTCGGGAGGCAGAGGCAGGTGGACCTCTGAGTTTGAGGCCAGCCTGGTCTACAGAGTGAGTTCCGGGACAGCCAGGGCTACACAGAGAAACCCTGTCTCGAAAACAACAAAAGCAACAAAAAATAAAAAAATTTAAATGTTGAACTGAGAATAACCAATTTAAGAGAGAAGATTGAAAGAGAATTTAAAGATATTAATTGGCTTTTATTTGTAATTCAAAAATTCATTCTCAGTTATTGCTCAGCTAAGTTCTAATGAGCTCAGCAGCAAGTTCACAGAAAACAGCTAAAGTAAGAAGAAACAGAACTTGAAGAAGTTGATTCCAAAGCTCCTTTGGCTGGGCTTGGCACACACCTTTACTCCCAACACTGGGGAGGCAGAGGCCTGTAGAACTCTGTGAGTCAAGGCTACAAGCTATTTGAGACCCTGTCTACAAATAAACAAAAAAAAGCTGCTTTTGTTTGAAGTTTTCTTTTCTCACCCTCCCCTTGGATTTTGGAGACAGGGTTACTCTCTGTAGCCCTGGCTGTCCTGGAACTTCTTCTCTCAATGAGGCTGGCCTTGAACTCAGGAATTCACCTGACTCCGCCTCCCCAGTGCTGGGATTAAAGGTGTGCACCACCACTGCCCTGCTTCCTACAAAAATTTTAAGACTTATTTATTTTTATTTTATTTCTATGAGTATGTTGCCTGTATACCTCTGCACCATCTGCATGCAGTGCCCACAGAGGCCAGAAGATATAGGAGCCCCTGGAACTGGAGTTGATGTTTGTGAGCCATGATGTGGGTGATTAGAAATTAAACCTGGGTCCTCTGTAAGAGGAGCCAGTGTTTTTAACCTCTGAGCCATCTCTCCATCTTTCTCCTCCCTTTTCAGGCAGAGTTCGATGCATCCTAGGCTAGCTTCAAACTCACCATGTAGTCTAACTCAGCAAGAAGGACCTTCGGCTTCTTATCTTGCCTCTACCTCCTAAATGCTGGGAATACAGGGGTAATCCCATCATGTAATCTCTAGTATCTGGTTTATGTGATACTAGGGATCAAACCCAGGGCTTCAAGCATTACAGGTAAGGACTATGAATTGAACTACACCCCCAGTCTCCTACAAATTTCATCTAATACACTATTGCTGCAGCCCTACTGTGTGCCCCAGGGCAAAGCTACAATGTCAGCCCTGCTATATCTGACTCCCAAACTCAGAATGAAGAAAATGTGTAGGACATTTCTATGTCAAATTCTCTGGCCTGAATTGTTGTGGAATATTATTTTAACTAGGCAAAGATGTATGACATTTGTTTATGCTACAGAATATTACTTTAACTATGTAAAGATGTGTTACTTTTGTTCATGCTGTGTTTGTTTAATTTTTTAAATATTTATTTATTATGTATACAATAGTCTGTCTGTGTGTGTATGTATGTCTGCAG
>LOJH01026822.1:0-11751 GCA_001685095.1 Ellobius talpinus
AAAGAGAGCAAGCTCAGGCCGGAAGCTGAAGATCAGCCTGCCTCAGCGGATGGGTTGGGTTTTTATAGCAGCATAGGTTGGGTGAGGGATTTCTAAGGTTCAGAACCCCTGATTGGCTGACATTTGTCTAGGGGTGTCCTGGTGAAAAGTGATCGGTGTGTGCTGGCAGGTGATCCTATCTACAATGGTTGGAATGTTAGGAATTTCCTTTGGATGGTCTGTTCCTGGTGGTACCTGGTCTGTTTGTGGTCTTTGGAACCAGGTATTGCCTTAGGGTAAACTACTGAGGCTCAGGCCTCTATTGAGTTTGTCATGGCTGGGTATTACAGTTCTCTGTCCCAATGCACAACTTTCAGGAGAAATGCTCTAACCCAGGAGGCACATTCCCACTAGCTCAATCACTATGGCCAGTGAATGCACATGGCACTGGGCCTGCCACCCAAGGACACTGTGACTCGTGAACAGACAGAAACTTGGACAATCCTGTAAGCTCTTTGTGGTAAGGACACATCCTGGCTCCAAACCAGGAAAATGGCGCAATCTACACACAGAGAGAGTTTGGCTGTTATGCATGAAAGCCATGGGTAAGTGGGGGAGCTAAGGCAAACCTGTGGCTTGATCAAAGCACCCCCACACTGAGCATCACTGAAATGGCCCTTGTGACATGCTCAATAAAAAGTGATAAAGCAAAATTATAGTCATCAGTTTAATTGAGTGAAATTGGCTGCACATTAATATTCATGATTATTAGAGCAGCTAATTTTCCTCTTTATAGAAAGCAAATGGGGGCTGTTTCAGCTGCAACATTTTTCCTCCCTTGGATTCCTGCAGGGGAGGAGGGGGAGAATAAATGACATGGCCCTTGGAATCAGTCATCCATTTCTGAATGTTCTTGCATGATTGTCAAGGACCTCTTAATGGCTTTGACCTCTTAGAAGGGGCTGGGTAGAAGGAGCCTATGAATATTTAAAATAATGCACCCACAGGCTTCTAACTGCCCCCTGGATAGATCAAGGCAGGTCACCTGAAAGAGAGACGCATCATGTCCACTCTATTGTCCCCCAGCTCCCAAGGGGACTGTCAGAACCAGAACAGTAACCACAACTGCAAATCCAAATTTGGGATGGGATGGGGTGTGCACCATGAGCATCCTCGAGAGTTGGAAGACTGAGATGGTCAATGGGAAGCTGAAACAAGAAAATGCTTACTAAGCCAGATAGTGGTGGTGCATGCCTTTATTCCCAACATTTAGGAGGCAGAGTTAGGCAGATCTCTGTGAGTTCGATGTCAGCCTGGCCTATACAGTGAGTTCCAGAACAACCAGAGTTACATTGAAACCCTGTCTCAAAAAAAAAAGAAAGATGTAGCTTCAAAGAAACTTTTCACGAAAGACTTCTTTTTTTAAAGTTTTGTTTTGTTTTTGTTTGTTTCTTTGTTTTAATGTGTATGAGTGTTTTTTCCGCATGTATGTTTGTGTACCCCATTACTGTCTGGTGCCTGCAGAGACCAGAAGAGGGCATCAAATCCCCTAGACCTGGAGTCACCAAGCCCAAGTCCTCTGCAGGAGCAGCCCTTAACTGCTGAAACGTGACTCCAGTCCCCAACACCGTGTTCTAATAAAAGGTCCTTGTGCACTGCTGGTGAAAATGTGACTGGTAAAGCCACCATGGGAATCAGTGGACCAGTTATGCCACCTCACAATGAACCCAAGTCAGCATTCCACATGAGTGGTCTGTGCTGCTCTATATCCACAGTCATCGAAACAGGGAAGGGAGGGATCAGGTGCCACCAACAGATGGGCAACGGGAATGAAGCCCACATGTGATAAGATTCTACTCAGTTCTAAAGAGGAATAAAGCCACAGTGAAGCAGGTGAATCTGGAGATCACCTCATCAGAGGGATATACCAGTCTTGAAAAAGACAAAAGTGCAGATTTCCTCTCATATATGCAACCAAGATTTGTGTGTGCATGTATGCATGTATGTGTGCATATGTCTATGAATGCAAATTTCCGTGTGTATAATATGTACATGTATATGTGTGTGAATGAATATGTATATATGCACATGAATGTATATATGCGTGCATGTATGTGTGTGCATGTTTATATATGTGCGTGTGCATGAGTATGTATGTGTGCATGTGTGTGGATGTGTATATGTGTGCATGTATATATGTTTGTGTGTATGTGTGTGCTCATGAGTGTGTTTGTGGTTGTATATGTGTGTGCATGTGCAAAGGGCATAAAAATAGAAAAGGAGCTGCAAGAGGGAAAGGAGACAAAAGGAGAGCAGGGGTGGAGAAAAGAAGGTGTGGAATACATGTGCCCTCTTCTGGTCACTGTAGGTACTGCATGCATATGTGCACAAACATGAATGTGGACATAAATTTTAAAACCACTTCCTATTGCAAAGAGAAAGAAATCCTCACCATGATGCCCTCTGTGTACACACAGCTCTTAAGAGATCAAAGTGACCATTGCTAATGGCAGGACATATCAAAATCCTAGTCCACCCATCAGAACAAGAGGACATCTCTTTCCTGCCATTCCCGTCAGAGACATGCAACCTGGACTGAATCACAAGGAGACACCAGACAAACACATGCTGGGGGTGTTCCACAAAGTGACAGCCTGTCCCCTTTAAAACTGTTCAGGTCAAACAGTACAGTGATACATCCCTGTAATCCCAGCATTCAAGCTCAGGGTCATCCTCAGTTACAGTGAGTTCAAGGCCAGCCTAGGATACATGAGACCCAGTCTCAAAAACCAAACAGTGTCTAGTCCAGGTCACAAGGGTCAAAGAAAGTCTGAGGGATGCTCTATATTGGAAGAGACTCAAAAGACAGGGCAGCTACACAGTGGTGATGATGAACTTGGTCACCAGGACAAATAGACTCTAGGTTCCTGGTGGTTGTGTGCCCTGGGGCTAGTGTCCTAGGAACCCTAAATG
Source organism: Ellobius talpinus (assembly GCA_001685095.1). Lineage (NCBI taxonomy): Eukaryota > Metazoa > Chordata > Mammalia > Rodentia > Cricetidae > Ellobius > Ellobius talpinus. The sequence continues at coordinate 2,953 of LOJH01026822.1, forward strand.
TTGGACTGATAGTTGTGAACATGACCTTTGTCTGAGAAGAAGACTGCTATACTCATAGGTGACAGGGCGTCATGTCAGCAGCTTCTTTCTCAGTTTCCTCAGCGATGAGTCAGGGGGACATCAGAATTGAACTCTCCACCTATTGTTTCCTGTGCTGGGGACTAAGCGGAGGGTCTCCCTCATGCTAGTTGTGTCTTCTGCTGAAGAGCTACATCCCCAGCCCGCTGCTTTCCATAACCATAGTAACTGCTTGGTGCCTATTACATGCTGTGCAATATTCATAATGTATCATGTGATGGACCCCGTTTTACAGGTAAGAAAGCTGTGCTTGAAGGAGGGTAAGCCCCCCCACAAGGCTGTTCCTTCTTTCTGGTGTTTATTGTACGTCTGAGGACTGTGCCAAGCCCTGGGCACAGAGTAAATAAACATGGGCTTCCCTCACAAAGCAGACAGTCCGGGAGGGGTGACAGGACACAGCCAGGGCACAAAAGGGAGATAGTCCCTAACAGTGATGAAGGCCAGGAAGGCACAACTCAGGATTTGTTGTAGGAAGGCCTCTTGTTTGTTTCCCAGCCACCCAGACTCCCAAAATAATCACACAGAAGCTATATTAATTAATATAGCTTGGCCAATCACATAAGCGTATTTCTAGCTACATCTTACATTTAGAATTAACCCATTTCTATTATTTTATATTTTACCATGAGGTTCTTGGCCTACCAGCAAGGTTCCAACTGGCAGCTTGTGTCTTTCTCCTCTGGTGGTTACATGGCGACTCTCTGACTCCGCCTTCTTCTCCCAGCATTCAGTTTAGCTCCCCCAATCCCCGCCTTCCTCCATTCTGCCCTGCCAGGCCCAAGACATATTCTTTATTAACCAATGGTATTCACAGCATACAGAGGAGAATCCCACATCAGGGGCTGGGAAGGAAGCTAACACTGGGGAGGAGGAGAGGGTTGCATGAACGTGTGGGGGTCTCAGATTTTAGTTTCTTACTTAGAGTTGGCATAGCATGATGAGACCCAAGTTGTGCTTTTATTTGGAGAGGGATGGAGATTTTGTTTGCGATGTCTATTTGCTTTTGACAAGGTCTCGCTCTGACCCAGGCTGACCTGGAGGTCACTGTCAATCCCAGACTAGTACCAAAATCATGACAATCCTCTGACCTCAGTCTCCCAAGTATGATTTGTATTTCAAAGAAACTCCCTAACAGCGTAGAGGAATGTGGGATGAAAGAAGAGGAAACAGGAAACAATAAATGGAACCAGGGTGTTACCACAATCAGTGTCCCACCCCACATCTGTCTGGCCACTATTTTCAGAAAGACATTATTATTATGTTATGTTTATGAGTGCTTTGCTTACATGTATGTGTGGGCACTATGTGTGTGCCTCCACCCTCAGAGTTTAGAAGAGGGTATTGGGTGCCCCTAAAACTGGAGTACCAGACAGTTGTGACTGACCATGTGGGTGCTGGGAACCAAACCCAGGTCCTCTGCGAGAGTAGCCAGTGTGCTTAACCATGAGGTCTCGACACCCCTTTATGGATACCTTTTTGGAGGTTCTGTGGGTATCCTCCACCCTTCCACACTCCCCACAAGACAGGTTGGCAGTACCCAGAAGGAGTGTTGCCCTGGTCACTGGGAAGCATCAGTGAATGTCCCTAGTGCTGCCGGGACACCCTCTCCTGCTCAGGAGACTTTTAACCAGTGCTCTATTTTACAGTCTCTGGAGAATTCCGTGTGAGTGGGAAGGTGAGGGACTAGAGGAGGTCCAGACCCTCATCTCAGCTGAAGACAGAAGTAGCATGCACCCAGGCAGGGAAAGAAAGCACCCCACCCCCAGTGTGTCTAACATAATTTCCAATAATGGTGGTAGTGCTATGTGCGCTGTTCCACAGGGTGACCACAGGCTACACAGAGCAAATGAACACTGGAAATGTGGTCTGTGTGACCGAGCAATTTAATTTTTTCATTGTATTTAATTTTTTATTATATTTAATTTTAATGAAGTGAAATGGAAATGACCCTGTGGGGTTGATGGGTACTGTATTGGACGCTGGGGACAAAATCCCAAGACATAAAGCACTGACACTAAGTTCTCTAAAGAAAGCCAAGCTGGACCCTGTCTCGCATCCTTGGTGCTCCTGTTCTCTGGGGTCTACCTGCAAGGCTTAGCTCTTCTGAGAAAGAACCAGTGCTAACCTATGTGGCTACCTCCTCTTCCTGACACAGCTCTCTGAGAAGGCTTCCCCTAGTTGGCCCATCTCGCAGCCTTCTAAAGAGCCCCCTTTCTCCTGAGCCCAGGCTACTCCACAAGGCTGGGAAGAGGGATTCAGATCTGCTTCTCGCCAGTCTGGGGACAGTTAATAATCTGCCTCCTGCTGAAATGCAGAGCTGAGCTGAGCTCTGGAGTGGGCAGAGGACAGGCCTTTGAGTGCCATGTGGCCAGTCTGTTACAGTCAGCCACCAGCAGAAAGAGCCTCGGGATGGGGAGAGCAGGCTGGCCTGTACCCTGAAAAGTGAGGAGACCCGCCTTGTGAGAGTTGAATAGAACAGAATTCATTCTCTAACATCAGACTGTGATAATCTTTAAACAGTTAGACCAGCAACCCTTACTTAGCCTAGATTGCTCTCCCTTCACCTTCAGATCTGCCACCAAGCTCCCCGGCACGAGTGAATTTGTCTTTTGCCCCTCCTGCTCTCTAGCCCGATCCCATCCTCTCTCACAGTAATGAACTGAGATATCCTGGATTCCATTATTACCCCAAACACTTGCTCTCACACACCACGCTGTCTTGAATAGGTTAGGTCAGCTTAGGGTAATATAGCAATCAGTCTGCCAAAGCCAGAGTCTTGGAACAACCAAGGCTCATGCACAGAGTCAACAAGGAAATCTGTTCTGTGTCCCCACTCACAGGATTCAGCTGTCACCCCCAAGGGCAGCTGCTGTGACCCTTGAGGGGACGTGTTCTACAACATCCTTCAGTGGCAGGTCTGAGTCCTGTGGGCTCTGGATGCAGAGAGAAAGTTAGCCCTGGGACAGACCTGAGAGGGCTCTGACCCTTCCCCAGATGGGGAAACTGAGGACAGAAGCCGAGTTGATTTAGCAAGGTGTCTTAAACCCTTTGCTGGTGTAACAGAGCACATGAGAAAAACAACTCAGAAGAGGGAAGGTTCATTTCTGCTCACAGACTGGGGCGGGAGGAGGGTGTTAGCCCATGCCCTTGACTCTGTCACTTGTGAAGTTAAGAGCATCGAGGTGCAAAGGCGGTGCAGCTGGTCAAAAGGCAGAGTTGGAGGAGTGAATTAAGGACAAGACAAACCCTTTATGGCCCACAGAACCCGACTTCCTCAACCAAGTCCATCTCACCAGCAGGTCCGCAACAAACCCAACAAAGGATAGACCTAGTGAGCTCGAGCCAATTGCCTCTCAACAGCGCCACCTGCTGATCCAAAAGTGCCACGCACTGAAGACACCAGCTGGGAAATGAGGAGCTGCTCTCACAGCTCACTGCCTACCCAGGAGGCAACCACAGCAACTGGCAGTTACAGCCTGAATGGCAAGCACCCTAGACGAGGCGTCAGAACACTATACAATTTTCTCAATGGCCCTCCAGGATCAAGGAGAAATTCCACAGGCTTAAACAGGGTCACTCACAAATAGGTTCCTATGAACATCGCACCATTCCAGCAGGGAGCATGGAATGTGGGCACCTTGGATCCAGTGTCCTAGTGGGTACTATGTTATCATGGTAGTTTTAATGAGTCGCTCACCCCTTGGAGTGGATGTTGTGGGGACAGGCACAGCAGTCCACTGGTGTCCTCTGATTGTTGGCAGGGGTTGACAGAGGAGATGGCCAGTGCTCAGTAAAGCACTCACTGAGTGAATAAAAGCAGAACTGCAGGGAAAGATGAGATTTTAGGGTCTAATGAACTTCAATGCTTTCAGGGTCTCTCTGTGTAATAGTCCTAACTGTCCTGGAACTCACTCTGTAGACCAGGTTGACCTCAAACTCGGATACCCGCCAGCCTCTGTCTCCCGAGCACTGGGATTAAAGGTGTGTGCCAACACTGCCTGGCTCCAATCTTTGTTTATCTTTGATAAACAAAGTAGGTGCTGTCAGATTGGCTGGAACATGTTGAAACACTTGGGGAATTACTATATATCCTACCCTGTCACCTTCTGTGAGATAAACCTCATACTGTCCGTGGGGTGTGGGTTTGAGGGCACAAACCTATCAGCTACCCCCATCTCAAATCACCATCCCCATCTGTCCCCAAAAGCATCGTTGTTGAGAGTGTGGTTCTAGAGCTGGGCTCCACTCCCCACCTCTTACAACTGTGTTCCCAAGTTGCCCACTCCTCAGTTTCCCCATCTAGGAGATGGGGAGTCAACTCCATATCATGACCACTATGTTAGCCTCTTCTGTCCACGACCACTGCGTTAGCCACTTCTGTCCACCACCACTGCGTTAGGCACTTCTGTCCACGACCATTGCGTTAGCCACTTCTGTCCACGACCACTGCGTTAGCCAATTCTGTCCACAACCACTGTGTTAGCCTCTTCTGTCCACGACCACTGCGTTAGCCACTTCTGCTCATGACCACTGTGTTAGCCGCTTCTGTCCATGACCACTGTGTTAGCCGCTTCTGTCCACGACAACTGTGTTAGCCGCTTCTGTCCACGACCACTGTATTAGCCACTTCTGTCCACGACCACTGTATTAGCCACTTCTGTCCACAACCACTGCATTAGATGCTTCTGCCCACGACCACTGCATTAGCCACTTCTGTCCATGACCACTGTGTTAGCCACTTCTTTCCACGACCACTGCGTTAGCCACTTCTGTCCATGACCACTGCGTTAGTCACTTCTGTCCATGACCACTGCGTTAGCCACTTCTGCCCACGACCACTGTGTTAGCTGCTTCTGTCTTCACTGTGACAGAGCAGTGAGATGGGAGGTCTGCTTGGCTCAGGGATTCAGAGGGAGCGATCCACCATGGTGAGAAAGCCCATGTTGGCTGGAGCTTGAGGCACAGATGCCTAAGCAGGAAGCAGAGAGCAGACAGGGAGTGGTTACAGGGCTATGAGTCTCAACCCTGATGCCCAGGTCTAAAACCTAGGCCTCAGGTCCCAATGGTTCTACAACTTCCCCCCAAAAGGGCCACTAACTGAACACCAAGCAATCAGGACATGAGCCTGTGGGAATGTTTACATTCAAACAGTGACAGTCATAAAGAATTTTTTAAGGGCTTTTAAAGTTGAGTGTGTGGTGTGTGCACACACATGTGCACATATACCATGACACATGTCTGGAGGTCTGGTGACAATCTGTGGAGTCAGTTCCCTTAGCTTTTTTAAAACATGGGTTCCAGGGCCCAAACTCAGCCCCCAGACTTGTGTGGCCACAAAGCCATACTACGGACCCAAGAGCTTTTAAAGAAGCTTGCTGTGGCGCGCCACGTCTGCCAGCAGAAGAGACGACCACAGCAGGATTCTTCTTGGAACACACTTTATTAGGAGCACACAACTTGAAGAAGACCCAGACCCCAGGCGCGCACTGCTTATAAGCAGTGGAGAACAAAGGCCATGACTTATCCGTGTCTGATTGGTCTAGGTCTCTCCTGAGCATACGGGTCGGCATCTGATTTGAGGCTGGATCGCGCCATACGTGATGACGCACGAGACNCAGTGGAGAACAAAGGCCATGACTTATCCGTGTCTGATTGGTCTAGGTCTCTCCTGAGCATACGGGTCGGCATCTGATTTGAGGCTGGATCGCGCCATACGTGATGACGCACGAGACGCCCATCGCGCCACTCGGGATGACGCACGAGACGCCCATGGGCAAGGAGAAGGCTTAACGCCAAATGGCGGCAGCAAGCGAGAATATGGCGGCGCTGCGGCGCCCTACAGCTTGCTGACTGTCATCAAGGGCACTCTTAGGAGCCACTGAAGGAGCAGGGGCTCAAAAGGAAGAGCAGCTCTTTGATGGAGGAAAAAGTGCTGGGCGAGTGTGGCTTCACCAGTCAGCCATGCAGCCCCACGCTCCAAGCATAGAAGGCCCCCAGGAAACACCCCCAAAGCCCTGTGCATTGAGTTCTCTGCTCTCCAGAACTGCAGCATGAGATGCAGCCTCAGGAGTCTGTGCAGTGACTGCCCCAGACTGGATCCCAGGGGCCCATTCCCTGAATAAATGAAAGGAGAGAGCTCAGCAGGTGAGGTCACTTGCCACCAACCCCTGAGGCCTGAGCTCGGTCCCTGGGACCTCCAGGTTGGAAGGAGGGAACCGACCCCACACCTTGTCCTGCTCTCCATAAGCACTATAGCAGCCTCCCCCCTCATCCTAAATAAATGTTAAAAAGGAAAAGCTATTGTCGCTGTGCCCAGACACCGTGAGAGCTCAAGTGGTGGCGCTGCCACCATTTCTATTGTAAGTGCCGTGAAGGGAACTGCTGGAGAAACAAATGCAGGAGACAGAATATTCCTCTAGGCTGACACACACACACAAGCTTCACCAAGAAGTTCCATCTTTACTGAAGCCTGAAGGAGGTGAAGGAGCCAGATATGTGGAAGAGCTGGAGGTGAAAACACCCTGTCATGGGAACTGCACAGAGGTCCTGAGGTGGCGTTGAGCTGAGGTGCCCAGCTGGCATGAAGACAGTCCCTCCCACCTCCACGCCTTTGCTGACTGGCTGTCCTCTCACCTCCAAGCTGGTCCCTCTGACCAATCAAACTCCTGCTTTCCCAGGTTTGCTCCAAGCTACCTCCACCCTCACATGGCTGTCTCTGCTCCCTTATAAGAACACTTGTCATTGAGTTTGGGGCAAAGCCACACAAGGCAGGAAAAGTCGGCATAAGATTCTTAATTGCAGCTGTGGAATCCCAGGTCCCAGATTAGGTGTGGATATGCTGTTTGTCATTGTTTGGTTTGGTTTTTGTTTATTTGAGAGAGGGTGTCAAATAGTCCAGGATAGTCCCAAACTCTGTAGCCAAGGCTGACCTGATGTCTTACAGCTCTGCCTTCTGGGTGCTGGGATTGTAGGCAGGCACGGAAAGGAAGTGAGCTCTCTCAGCCCACTGTACCTTTCCACCACCCCTCACTGTGCAAATTCACTTTCTTTGTGAGATTCTTGGCATGCCTATCTCCCCAGGAAGGGAGGACAAGGGGCAACCCTATGTCTGTGTTGTGCACAGAAGGAACTGCTGCAGGTGGGTATGGCCTGAACAGTGGTCTGGTCTGGAGTGGTCTGGTCTGGTCAGAGGGACATTAGGAAGTGAAGCCACGTGCATAAGATAAATGCTTAAAAGAGAGGATTGATCCAACTGTAAAGAAAAATGAAATCATGAATTGTGCAGGTGAACGAATGGAACTAGGAAAGATCATATTGACTGAGGTAACCCAGACCCAGAAAGACAAATGTTGCATGTTCTCTTTCACCAGAGGCTCCTAGATGCAAATCTTCAGATATGAGTGTAAGCGGAGACTGTGTCTTCGTTTCTTGGCCTCCCAGGCCTGAATAATCACACAGAAACTGTACTAATAACAACACTGTTTAGCCTATTTGCTCAGGCTTCTTATTAACTAACTCTTATATCTTAAATTAACCCATTTCTATTATTTTATATTTTACCACGAGGTTCGTGGTTTGTTGCCTCTTGCTTCTTGGGTGGCTACATGGAGTCTGTCTGACTCCACCTTCTTTCTCCCTGCATTCAGTTTCTTTTTTCTGCCTACCTATATTCTGCCCTGCCATAGACCAAAGCAGCTTCTTTATTAACCAATGNAACTCTTATATCTTAAATTAACCCATTTCTATTATTTTATATTTTACCACGAGGTTCGTGGTTTGTTGCCTCTTGCTTCTTGGGTGGCTACATGGAGTCTGTCTGACTCCACCTTCTTTCTCCCTGCATTCAGTTTCTTTTTTCTGCCTACCTATATTCTGCCCTGCCATAGACCAAAGCAGCTTCTTTATTAACCAATGGTAATAAAACATATTCGCAACATACAGAGGGGAATCCCACATCATACGAGTACATGTCGTGGAGTAACTGCAGAAGCCAGGAAAGTTAAAAAGGGCCATTTAGGGGATAAGGGCTTGGGGAGCAATATAGAGAGGGGAATAGTAGGGTACAGGTGACCTGACTGGGGAAATGAGAAACACAGAGGCTTTAATTAGGAAAGGGGGCAATAAGTACAGGAGGAGGAGGCAGGAGGATAATATGAGTCAGAATGTCTGAAAAAGTTGAAAGGAGTCACACTGTTAAGTGTCCACCTAAAAAGAAAATGTATAATGTATGTAATTCTCGGTATAAATATATAGATAGAATTTTAATGAAGTTCTCTTATCTGGACTGACAAATACAAAAGAACATCTAACAAAAACCCCAACAGCAGGCACGAGAAGCCCCCTTTTGGGGTGTTGGTCGGGGTTATCCGAGACACTCCCAAAGCATTGTAGACTATTGCTATTGCCCATGGCTGCCTTCAGAGATACGTCCCTATTGCTGAAGACACCATGCACTTTGGACAGAACCCAGAGGACCTGAGTCGGAACTGACCTGGATGCCTCCTTCCCGAGGACTAGCTTTCATGGTACAGAAGGAGCCACACAGGCTTCCAAATGAGTGAGGGAAGCAGCAAGCAGTCCTACCCACCTCTGATGCCTATGAAATATAACAGTGAGCAGCATGGCATGACAGCGCTAGGTGCAGGAGTGGCAGGCATACCTCGGCTGTAACCAACAGCTCTCTAATTGGACTTAAGGCTTGCTGAACAAGAGAGAAATCAT
>LOJH01026824.1:0-11510 GCA_001685095.1 Ellobius talpinus
TTCTTTCTTCTTCTTCTTTGAGACTAGATTTCACTATGTGTCCCTGGCTGGCCTAGAACTCCAAATGTTTCTGTCTCTGCCTCTCAAATTTGAGATTAAAGGTATCTGCTAACATACACAGTAACAATTAAATTTTTTGAAATCCACTAATAACCAAGACCTTATAACATTTTGTATAGAGCTACTCTTTTTTTCAATAATAGATTAACAGGAATTCAAAGAGTTGGAAATCAGGGCTGGAGCTGAAGTTCAGCAGTAGGATGTTTATGTAACATGCACTATCACCCCCCCCACCCCCGCCATTCATCGTTATTGCCATACAGTAATAATTTTTGTTTGCAAGAGTATGCTTGTCTGTATGAATACTGAGCAGGCATTTAAATGAATGCTGTGTCAGTGGTCTTAAAAAAATTTGCTACTGCCAAGATTATTACGTCTGACCATCTTAATTAATTACTAGGACATTTCAGATATTCAATTCAGACATAAATTGTTTGTAATAAGAATTTTACATGAGGGAAATTCAGAAAAACATTTTAAATGTATTTTGGTTCAAAATATCCCAGTAGAAAAGTACAAACTTCCACACACCCTCCCTTCATTTCTTTCTCTTAAGCCCTTTTCAGTTTTTTGATACTTAACTAGATTGGGAAGGCAAAACTTTGTTATTAGCTTCTCTTTTAAATATGTTGCTTTTATTTTAGGAGTCACATGATGCATTGTTGGAATTTGGGAATAATAATCTACAAATACTGGTTCATGTTACAAAAGAAGGAGTGTGGAAAAACCCTGTTCTTCTTAAAATTCTCTCTCAACAGCCAGTAGAAATAGAGGAGGGTAAGTCTTAAAACTTTATTGACCGTATCAGGTTCTAAGAGAACTGAAATTGGTTATGGATTTGTTTGTTTGTTTGGTTCTGTGTAGCTTTGGAGCCTGTTCTGGAACTAGCTCTTGTAGACCAGGCTGTCCTTGAACTCACAGAGATCCACCCGTCTCTGCCTCCCAAGAGCTGCACCGCCTGGCGGATTTAAATTTTGTGCCTGGGGTGTTTTGTTTTGTTTCATTTTGAGTAGTAAAAAATAGTTACTAATAGTTGTGTGTGTTGTGTGGTGGCCCACACTGCAATCCCCTCTCGAGATGGAGATTCTCTGTTAGATAGCACTGTGGAGACCAGCCTGTCACGATGAGAACCTGCCTCGAACAAAATAATGATTCCTGTTGGATCCTTAACTTTTTCCATAAGAATCCTTAGACTTGCCCCCCCAGCCCTCTGCTGTGTATTTATAGATGGAAATATACCTTATATTTTGTATCATTGTGCCTATAGCCTCCGCCACCTTGTATAAACCCTGTTGTGTGGCAAGTGTTCTGGGTATGAATGTATTACACAGAAGCTACCCCCTCTGTACAGCCGCTTGTCTCTTACAATCATTGTATGGCTTTATAAATGATACCGTGAAACACGGGAAAAAAAGAATCCTTAGACTTCTAGTGTTGTGAGTATGCCTTTGCACTTGTTTTCCTATTTCAAGCTGTCATGTTGAGTAATGATGCTCATACACAGTTTCTGAGATTAAAAGGGAAGTGTTACATTTCTAGGGTAACAACATTTCAGAATACCCCAGTTAGCTAATATTGCATTAGGTGTGACTAGTGTGTTTGTATTGTTTAGGCCTTTTTATATAGTAAGAAACGTACATGAGGGTTTTTCCCGCTCTCTAAAATAGAGTTGGGTAGGTACACGTGCTGAAGCATGTGTGTGGAGTTCAGAGGACAGCTCTCTGGACTAGGTTCTTCCTTCCACCTTTTCACTTTGGGGGTCTTGCCTCAGTTTGCCAGGCCATCTTGCCAGCCCTAAGGTGTTCAGATTTTCTATTGGCTGTGTCCTTTGATGACTTGTTTGGAAAAAATAATCTCCCTTTGTAAACGCAGACAAATGGAGACTAGCAAAACACGTTTAGTGTCAATAAGCTGTTAGAGGTCATACACTACTTAATTGTGGTATATATTCTAGAATGTTAAGTGTTCTCACGCTGTCACCATTCACAGTGGCCTGCTGCAGTCAAGACTGGGAGGAATTCTGAAGGGCTTGAGATTGGGGCTGACTGGTACAGTACAGCATTTTGTTTTACATTAAACTTTTTTTTTGGCTTTTTTTTTCAAGACAAGGATTCTCTGTAGCTCTGGCTTTTCTGAAACTCACTCTGTAGACCAGGCTAGCCTCAAACTCAGAGACCCACCTGCCTATGGTTCCCAAGTGCTGGGATTAAAGGCATGCGCCACCACTGCCCAGCAGCCTTGGGTTTTTGATCAGCCTCCCAAGTGTTCAAATTACAAGCCTGTAGCACATTGCCTAGCTAGGAGCTCCTTTTATTTTGTTTTTTAAAGTTTCAGGGGGAGTCTTTTCTTTTGAAAAATTTACATATAGATGGAATGTCTGTGTGGGTGTGTGCATGTAAGCACAGTGCTCAAGGAGACCCGAGTCATTGGATTCACCCAGAGCTAGAGTTCCAGTTGTGAACCATCTGAAGTGAATTCTGGGAATCGCACTTTGGTCCTCCAGAAGAGCAGGATGTGTGCTAGCCACTGAGCACCTCTCCAGCCTTAAGAACTGCTTTTAAATTAAACCTTAAATGTGATTGTTTTCAGATGATAAAGTATAGGTAGGTAAAGTATCATGCTGTCAGTAACTTTCTTTTTCCTCCTTGGCACCTGTGGCTGGGGAGCAAACCCAGGCCTTGCCCATAATTGGCAAGTGTTCTACCTACTTACTAAGCTACACTCCCAGTCACACTTTTATTTTTCTGATTTTTTTACTTATTAATTTATTTGTGTATATGTGTGCCACAGCATGTGTAGAGTTTTTAAGTATTGAAACACATGATTCACACAGTCCTCATTTGTCATCGCCAGTTATAAACCTAATATCTTGGACATAAAAGATAAATGCTTTAGTGTTGAGCTGCCTTTCCAGCCCCTGTATTTCCTTTCAGCAAATACATGTATTGACAAGTAAATTTACTGAGAAATATGATACTTTTTAAGAAAGGGAAAGAAGCTAGGCATGGTGGAGCACACTAATCCTAGCATTAAAAGGCAGGGAGGCAGGTGGATAAACCTTTGCCTTGAGACAGGCAGGGTTTGTTATTAAACTGGAAGAACAGTGGTGCTGGCTGGCCAGCAGAGCTCTGGAGATCTGCCCATCTCCAAACCTCAGTGGTAGGGTCACTAACACATGCCCACCTTTTATGTGAGTGCTGCTATCAAACACCAGTCCTCATGCCTGCAGAGCAAGTGCTTTTATCCAGTGAGCATCTCCCCAACCCTTGAAATGATATTTTTATGATTTTTTTAAAAAATTTTTTCTATGTATTGTTTTGTCTGCGTACATATCTGTGTGAGGGCATTGGATCCCCTGGAACTGGAGTTATAGGCAGTTGTGAGCTTCCATGGGAATTGAACCTGGGACCTCTGAAAGAGCATCTAGTGCTAAGACTGAGCTGTGTTAGAATGGAAAGGAGGATCTGGAGATGCAGCACAGTGATAGAACTGCTTACCTAGCAAACTTGAAGCCATGGATACAGCCTCCCCCACCACCACCATCACCACACACACAAGAGAAAGTTACAGTAATTGCTTAACCATTGTAATGAATTGAGTAGATCAATTTTTTCTCCTAGAAATAGCAGCTGTGATACTTAGAGGGCCTACTCTGTGTTGATATCTCATCTCTAGGCAGATGGAAAGCTCACACATGTCCAAGACCATGTAGTTAAAATTATTGAGGTAGTTTCAAACATCTTTAAAAGTATCTTTAAAAAGTGACTTTAAAAGTACCTGAATGAAAGTTAATTGCTGTGTTCATGGTGCTTAGTTCTGTAGATAATACAGAAGTTAACCCAACATTATATGGATCACATTGTATTTGGTAGCAGAAGAGCACAGATGCTGTCATGTTTATTCCATGCTTGATTTTGTGCTGTTTCTTTATTTGTGCTACTCTTGTTTCATATGTGAGTCTGTGATTCCCTCGAGGCAAATGAATTTTTACTAACATTTTGTAGATGAAAAGTTTGGACTTCAGAGTGGTCAGTGAATTTGTGTCAGAGTCAGGCTGAATTCTCAGATGTTGATTTTGAAATCTACACTCTAACCCCCTCCCCTTACATTACAGCCCCTTATTCTATATTTACAGGGAAATCTTAGTGTACTAAGAGGTAGAAAGTAGTGTGCAAAATTAGCGGTGCTGTGGGCTTCAAGGTAACATTCCTGTTTTCAAGTGTGTCCAAGTGTGTCCTTCTGTGGGATTCATAAGCTGTTCATAGCCTGGGAAGGCAGATGGCACAGGGTCTGATGTTAGGTCAGAATGGGAGGAGACAGGGCAGTAATGAAAAGGGTTTTGAAGAACCACAAGGTCGGGACAAGTAACTCAGTGGTTCCCTGAGGAAAGGAGGAGCACAGAAGAACATTACTTAGTTGTTTTGTTCTTTGAATAATTGACATAATATTACTGAAAATAATAAAGAACTATTGATGGGGAAGCTATGGTTATGAATTATTTTGTGGATTTTAATGACTATGACTCTAAAATAGAAAGGGCTAAAGGGGTAAATGGGATGTTTTTCCTCCATGACTTTTGACTTGGGCTGTATTTTATAGACTTTAAAGCCAAAAACATATACTAAAATCCAAGTTCTGCCTGCTAAATCTAAAGTCTCCAGAATTGGAATTCTGAAGTAGTTTATGTAGGTACAAATTCTGGAGAATCGTTTGGCGTATGGGCCAGAACTATTGAACAAAACCTTCAACCTGGTAATTCCACTTTTTGGACTTTGATTTATTTTTTTTGTTTTGGTTTTATTTGTTTTTTTTAATATGTCCATTGGTGAAGATTTGCATATCTTTGTGAATTGTATCATTATTGATGACTGCTAAATATTAGAAGCAATGTGTAAATGGATCAGTTAGGGAATCTTTAAGGTGAATTATAGTGAGGTTCTATTCGGTTGATAACAATAGTAAGGCAATTCTAAGGGTAGAGAAAGCTAGATCATATACTTCGTTCATCAAGAAAGGGATCATTTCTGGAAGGTACAGAAAAAGTTGAAAAGAATTATTTTTCTGGGAGGGAAACTAGAGCACTGATGTCAAAATAAGAGAATTTTGTTTGTTTCTTGCTTTAAAAAATGAATCTTGCAGTCTGGAGAGATGGCTCAGTGGTTAAGCGCACTTGTTGCTCTCAAAGAGGACTTACTTAGGTTTGCTTCCCAGCTTATACATGGTGGCTCACAACTCTAACTTTCAGATACTCATATGGTACGCATGTAAATATATAAATCTGAGACAGAGGCAACTGCATCTCTATGAGTACAAGACCAGCTAGGTCTACATAGCAAGCTCCTGAGCCACCTGGGGCTGCATAGTGAAGCCCTGTCTCAAAAAGAAAGAAAAGAAGAAGAAAAAAAAAGCTTTGCCCTATAGTGCATGAAGGCTTTCCCGGAAGTGTTGGCCTCAATTTGGCTCCCATGCTAGTAATATACGCATGCACCACCATGCTTGGCTTGTACAATGATTTTAGCTGTGTGTGTATATATACACATTGTTCATACATATATAGATAGTGAGTTTCCTTATTTTTAAATTAACCTTTAAAAATTAATTTAAAAACCAGGGGGACTACAACAGATGGGAGTTAGAAAAAAATTAAAGAAATGATGACACTCGCTTTTAATCTTAACAAAGGCAAGTGAATCTCTGAGCCCAGGGCCCAGGCTAGCCAGGGATATACAAAACAAATATTTCCAAAGAGTCCCATCTTCAGACCTATTAAATCAGAATCTACATTTAAATAAGCCCTCTGAGTGTCTTAGAAAGCATTTTCAAGTCTGAGAAACAGTGTCTTGGATTAACCACCTAAAGCTGTCTTTTAGCTTGCTTGAATGTTGTATTTCAGCCTCTGTTCTTTAGGTGACACTAAGTAATGTCAGAGACTTGCTGAGTACTTCGCAAAGTTGAGGTCTTGGCTGAGCACTGTAAGTTAGTGCTCCGAGCAGCATTTTCCAAAGTGTGTACTAAGCCAGGGATATGTATTTTACAAGGACTAATATTCACAAAAGGGTTCTCTGGTCAAATCAGCTTGGGAAACAATGGACTAAATACACATGAACAGTTTAGTCATTGCAGGACTGTTCAAAGATTTGACCAAGGAATCCTTTTTTTTTCTAGGACTATCTCTCAGGTCTTTTGGTCGGTGGAACACACTTTGAGAAATGCCTGGTTTAGAGGAAACAGCACCACTGGCTTTGGAATCCTTGGCAAGTTACCTAATTTCTCTGAATGTTAATGTTTCTAACCTTAATCTGTGGACATTACTTGCCTTGGTGGTGGTGTGAAGAATAAATGAGGTATATGAGAACATTTAGCTTAAAACTTGGGACCTCATACTCATCCAGTTGGTAGTTGTTAATATTGTGTAGGTCAGTTATTGCATTTTCTTGAATTTATTTACTCTTATGGTTGATTTCACTTTTCTTTACTGGACTTATCAGAAAGTGAGGGGGGAGATGATTAACTAATTTAAAAATATTGAAAGTTTAATTAATAAGTTTGTTTAAAATAAAACTAATTATAGGAATTGTTAGCTTTATTTTTCTCTTGCTTCTGTTAGAGGAGTCTAGAGACTAGAATAAATACTCATTTATAGCAACTCACAGTTTAGTAACAGGCAAACTGGAGGTGGAGGCAGGCAGGAATGAGAATCAGGAGTCAAAGGTCATACTCAGCTGTGTAGTGAGCTTAAGGCCAGCCTGAGCTCCATCAGACTGTCTCAGAAGAAAAAAGACAAAAGCAACAAAGAAAGATGAGAGGTGTCATCACCGCTCTGGCATGTGGTATATTGTCATACTATTGCATTTTTCCTTTTTTCTAGTTAACAAATTGATTGCACAAGAAGGACCTTCCTTTCTACAAATGCGAATCAAACATTTGTTGAAATCTAACTGCATCCCCCAAGCCACTGCTTTATCAAAACTGTGTGCAGAGTCTAAAGAACTTTCCCAGGTGTCATGTTTTCAGCAAGCCTATGTCACATGCTTATGTTCCATGCTTCCCAGCGAAGAGGCTATCCAGGAGGTGAGTACATTAGGTAACTCTTCAGTCTTGCTACAGGTGTGAGATTAAGTACAGACATTGCATCATTTGTTTCCTCTTGTCAGAGTGAAAGCCAGGATTCATCTTTTAGGCTATGAAAAATCGTGCTTTAGCTATATGTTTGAAACTGTTCTTCAGATTAAATATGAAGTTAGTTATGGGTGTAGGTGGTTTTCTATAGAAGGGGACTAAGAATGTATAAATGGTGTTTACAGGTGTTTGAGTGATGGTCTATTCTGGAATCTTCAGATGTGAAAGCAGCTTTTCTTACAGTACTAATCTTACAGAATTTGGGCAATTAATAAATAATAGGTCAAGAAATAATCCAAGGAGAGTGGGACTTAGTTTCAATTTAGCACTTTGTGTGTTTACCTCTATTGACACACAAATGTAGAATTCTAAATTAAATTCTCTGAATTGTGTTTTAATAATAATTAACTGGTCAAACATGATACCATGGAACATAATGTAAATATACATGGTTGAGTCTTTAAAAGCTATTTTATGTTGCATCATTTTTAATGAAATCTGAATCAGTTTCCTTGGATAATTTGTAATTAGTTCTCTCCAAATTTTTAATAAATCACACAGGAAAAAAAATTAGGAATGCTTAGGCTTTGCTTCATCGTCTGCCTTTACTCTGCTGCCAGTTCAGATTTGACCCATGAATTCTTATTTCTACACTGAACCATCTTCCTTTGTTTATAATTGTGCATGTGTGATGTATTTTTGTGAGCATTTATGCCATGACACTCATGTGGATGCCAATTTTGGCGTTCTTTCCTTCACCTGGGTTCCAGGGAGCTCAGATCATAGGATTGTGTGGCAGGTGCCTTTCCCTGCTGAGCCAGCTGCCAGCTGTGCCCTAAAGTTTCTCTTCTTTCTTTTTAATTTTATGTGCCTTGCTGTGAGGGTGGTGGGTCCCCTGGAAGTAGGGTTACAGACAGTTATGGGTTGTCATGTGGATGCTCAGAATTGAACCTTGATCCTCTGGAAGAGCAGCCAGTGTTCTTAACTTTTGAACCAACTCTCCAGCCCCTAAAGTTGCTTGATAAATGTAGGTATCTCAAAGATCAGATTCCCTAATAGTTCCTAAATTTTAAAATTTTACCTCTCTCCTGTTCTCTTCGCTTCATTCTCTTTATTCTATGGACTTTGCCAGCACCAACCAGAATGTATTGTTCACATTTTCATCCTGCCTCATCCTCATCATATAATCCTCTCCATACTCTGCTTCTTGGTAGTCAGTTACTGTTTTGTGGCGTATACTCCTCATGTCCTCTGTTGTTCTTGTCCTGAATTGTGTCTGTTTGACTGCCTTCAGTCTTTACCTCCTCTGTTAGATTTACCAGCATCCACAGGGTCAGCCAGGTTGAGAGAAGCCTGCCTCCTGATTCCCCTTTCCATCAGTTGTACTATATGTACCATAGTCTGCTTACTACCCCACTGTCTTAGGAAATCTCTCTCTCTCTGAAACCTGTTGGTGAGGAGCTTCTCCTGTTCTGTAGAAACTGAGGTACTTTGAAGAGATTTTCTGTAAGCCCCTTCTGAATGTCTGTTCATCTCTGTGACTATGAATACATACCTCTTTTATTATTAGAGATAGAATACTTCTTCGGACTAACTTCTTGTGTACCAGAGCTCATCCACTCTTCACCATCCTGGTGGATAATCTGATAGTCCTTCTCTATTCTATTAGAAATCTTTTGTGCCCACTTCCTCTTACAGTAACAATCTAATTTCTTGCCCGGCCTTCTCAACCTCACCCTAGCGAGAGGATCACAGGTATGTACCACTGTGGCTGGTTTTGTGGTACTCAGTACTGAACCAAAAGGCTTCATGCTAGGTGAACATGATACAAACTGAACTACACTCTAAGTCCCATCACCTTATATTTTCAGTGTGAATTCACTGTGGAATATTTTTCTCTTCTTAGGACATTCATGTTCACTCTTTCTCAGTCTCTTCACCCCCAATCTCCCTGACTGAGTTTCATATAGCCTGGGTTGGCCTTGAACTCTTGGTCCTCCTGCCTCTAGCTTCAGTGCTAGGGTCACAGGTGTGTTCTACCAAACCCAGTTTTACTCAGTACTGATGGAGGTCAAACACAGGGCTTTGTATATGCTAGGCAAACACTCTACCAATTGAACTAGCTATATTCCCTAGTACCACCTCTCCTGCACCTTGAACTTGTGATTCTCCTGCTACCCCATCCAGCTATGACTTTTCCATTTCCCTTTTTGAAACAGGATCTCTCTATGTAGCCCCACTCTCTGCCAACTTGGAATTCAACAAAGATCCACTTGCCTCTGCCTCCCCAGTACTAGGATTAAAGACACGGGCTACCACTCCCAGCCCTGACTATGACAGTCTAATATGACATTTGAGTCCCAGCCAGTCACATCACTGAATGAATCAGTGGTGCTTTTTGAGGTTTTGTGCCCCCCCCTCACTAGTCTGTCTCCTTGACTTTGGTTTGTTTTGGTTTTCAAGACAGGGTTTGTCTAGCTTTGGAGCCTGTTCTGGAACTAGTTCTTGTAGACCAGGCTGACCTCGAACTCACAGAGATCCGCCTGCCTCTGCTTCCCAAGTGCTGGGATTAAAGGTGTGCACTACCACCACCCGGCTGTCTCCTTGACTTTTACTCCTGGGGTTTTTACTTGTCTTCTTGAGGTCCATACACTTTGACTTCCTAACTCTTAGTGATTGTTCCTTCTCAGTTTGGCTGTGCTTTCCCTTGGTTAAGTGCTGCAGTACCCTGTTGAGTCTTCTCTTTTTTCTGAACTTCTTTTATGGTCCCATATAGTCTAAAGGTTTTAGATACCAACTGTGATCTGAATCCCAAATGTCTTTTCTCTACCACAGTCTTCTCTAAACCTAGCCCTCATTACCATTCCAGCTTACATAATTAGTATCTCAGATCTAACATGCCCATAACTAAGTTTCTGATATTACTATTATGACCTTGATTGCCTTTTGACTTCTGAGCTTTAGTTTAGTTTGAGTTTTGAGACAGGTTATTACTGTTGCCCAGGCTGGTCTTTGGAGCTCATTGTAGCTCATCCTGGCCACCAGTTCACAATACTCTGGCCTCCACATCCTAATGAGGGGATTGCAGAGGCATGTCACCATAACTTGTCTTGAGCTTGCTTTTAAATTGGAAAAGGGAGAAAGTATAGTTCAGTGTTAAGCATTTGCCTAGTATTGACCAAGGCCTCTGGACTGATCCTCAGTATAGCTAGAAGTAAACCAGTGAGTGAAGTCAGTTGTCTTTCATTTATATATGGAGGCTCTCCATATTGAAGGTGGAAAGACTCAATGAATACATAGCTCCTTGTAGATGAGGCATGCTATATACTTTATCAAATTTCACCTCTCTTACAAAGCTCCCTTTTGTTGATAAGGAAAGGCAGGTTTCAATTAAGAAATATGTTGGATACTATAAAGTTAAACTAGTTAATAATGCTGGAGTTTAAACCAAGTTAGGGGTACTGTTAGTAGTACTACATTGAAAATATAAGGTGATGGGACTTAGAGTGTAGTTCAGTTTGTATCATGTTCACCTAGCATGAAGCCTTTGGTTCAGTACTGAGTACCACAAAACCAGCCATAGTGGTACACTCCTGTTATCCTCTCACTAGGGTGAGGCTGAGGCAGAAAGATAGATTTTAGATCATTCTCTTCTTCAGCAGGTTTGAGGACAGCTTGGTATGCATGAGAGCCTGTATAATAGTAATAATAACAATAATAATATATTTATTGATCTTGTTGATCTATATCTGATACTTCATTTCAGATAACATGTGGGGAATTGGAGAGGCGAGGATGAATATCAGAAATCCTGAACTGTTGTGTGCAGTTTCATTCATGCCCTCTGCATTTTTATTATGCAGAAGTAGCCAGAAAAATTTCTTTAGCATTTAGGTAAGGCAATTTTCTGTTTAGAACCATCCAATAATTTTCCATTTTCCTCATAATAAATCCAGAAACCTTTATTCTATTTAATGGCCATGGTCTATTTTTCTATCTTGCACAACTTAATGCTCACTGCTCTTAAGCTATCTTGTCTCTGCAGTTTAAAAGCAAGCCAGTGTCATCTTGCCATAGAGCTTTGTGCTTGCAAGTCACCTTGCATGGTTTACCTTCTTGTCCCATAGTACCCATCACGGTGCTATGTGAGGCAATGCCCCAGAGATTGTTTAGATGGTCCACCAGATGGCTGGTGGGCAGAGGCACTTGCCTACCCAATACTGTGGTGGGAAGAGAGAACCAACTCATAAAAGTTGTCTTCTAGGGGGCTGGAGAGATGCTCAGAGGTTAAGAGCACTGACTGCTCTTCCAGAGGTCCTGAGTTCAATTCC
>LOJH01026825.1:0-18262 GCA_001685095.1 Ellobius talpinus
TGGGAGGATGGGAGGAGGTGGAAATTTTTAATAATAATAAAGAAAATGAAAAAAGAAGATTCACATTCTCTAGAACATACTTCCACAGTGCACTTCTGCTGCTTGGTGGGTTCCCCTCCTTTTTCTTATTTTGTTTACTAAAATCATGTTCTTGCCTCAAATTCAGAAAATATTTTATATTGAATCTGAATGCTTTTCTTTTTATAAGTGATTTTGTTATCAGGATACACATAGACAAAAGGAAAAAAATTGACAGTTCCTCAAAATTTTGAACACATAGTTAGTATATGACAGGGAAATTATAAACTTGGATGCATAGATACAACAGTTGTGGGTTTCAAGTAAATGGTCTTATTTTAGTACTCATGCATTTACAGTTTACAACGTTCACAAAGTAGAATGAGAAATCAGATAAATCAAATGTTTTATATTCATTCAACATTGTCCAACAGCAAAAATAAATGGATTATTTGTGCATGCTACTGTGTAGAGGTTCTCTGAAAACAAAGGCAAATGTAAAAATTGGATAAGGCATGACTGTCAGAGGTCCTGATCCTGCCTAGCAATGAGGAAAGACTACATGATATCAATGATTAGAACACCTGGGTGCTGAGAGGGCATATAATTTTTTCCCTGTTTGTTAGATAAAAAGTCTTCCTTATCCCTTACATTGGACTCTCAGGTTCTATGTACATTGATGTTACACCTTCTCATTCCCTCCCCTGAGGAAGACATTAGGGCCCAGCTACAGTTACAATTATAGTTTTCATATAAAGGAAAGAAGATAAAATGAGTGAAAAGGCATAGGAACATGGACATGGTTCTATTTGCTCAAGGAAGCATTAAACATGCCATCTGCTTGCCATATTTTTGCTCTTTTTTTGGTACACATAGAAAGCTGGCTTTTGAAGTTTATATTCTTTAATACATATATTAAATCTTTTTGCATGCAGTCAGTTTCTTTGAATTAATATGCTGTATTTGGAAGACATCTCAGTGTGTGTGATTTTCTACAATCTCCATCTGCTTAAAAACTACTATTGGAAGATGAGAAACTGTGGATTCCTTCCAGGCTAATATAGTATGATAAGGCAGATGTCCTGAGAGGTCTCCAATGGGATCAATGGCCAAGATGATCCAACATCTAGAAAGCTTCAACTAGCTGAGAAGATACAGGTTCACAGACTATAGCCAAGATTTAACAATAATTCTAAATTTTCTCAGTGTTTATCAAAGATTATCAGTGTCTACCATTCAGCAGGAAGTAGTCTAGAGAGCTATGCCCAAAATCCCAAAATATTGTTTATGAAAGTTTGTTTTTATTTAAGGGGTTTGGTAACAAATTGTTATTGGTCATAGTTAATTCTATTATAAAGAAGTAAGGGGGATATGATATAGAATTGATGATAAAAAGCATAGATCATTGAATTTACTTTAATCAAAAACAACTGATAATCTCAAAATATTTTACACTGATATGGATTTTAGTTTATTAATGTAAATTTAAGTTTAACTTTGTTATACTGTGTGTATATTTCTTGTTTACTGTATTGTGTTTATTCACCTAAATTAAAATGTAATATATAATTAATAAATACAGACATATAAAATGTTTTTAGTTATCTATACTAGTCAAACTTATATTCATGCTAGTTAGGTTTTCTAGATATACAAAGATATATTTCAAATAAATAGGTATTCATCAAATATTTCAAAGACCTGCAGAATATGACTTTTGAAATGCGTTAATAACTTAGACTTCTCATGACAGTGAGTCTTGTCTGCTATTGGCAGCACCAATGTTTTCCAGAGAAGATGATAGACATCAAAGAAGCTCTTTATGGAGTTTATTTTCATTATGGCAAAAGCTAACCATATGGCAAAGAAAATTCTCTTGCTTTATTTTCTGACAGTTACTGTCCAAACTGGGCCAACAGGACACAAATAGGTGACTGCCAAACTTTGCAAAGACAAGGTAGCACAGCTCTTCAAAATTCTCTTCTTCACAAGGAAGTCTGTCAGATATGCTATGCTGGTAGGCCAAAGACAAATATCTCAACATTACAGAGGAAACATGGCTGACTCTGCAGGCGACCAGCTGTTTATATCATTTCTTACATTTCTTGGAAGTTGCTTGCCTGGACTTCCTACTTACTCAAATGATATTATTTCCTTCTGGGTTATTTGATGGAATTGAAGACTAGAAAGCTATAATTATACTTTTCTTTAATTATGATGAAAAGGTAAATTAGATATAAAACTTTAAACGGGACAAGATAGGATAGATAATTATGTATTTAATTTAGCCAAATACAAATAGATTTGATAATGTAACTGTTAAAAAACTTATTTGGATGGGTTGCAGAGATGCTCAGTCAATAAAGGTGAATATCACAACCAAAGGCTTCAAAAATATCCATGATTTCTTGTGTAATTTTTGTGTTTGAGATACTTTAAATCATTAGCAATGAAAATAATGTCTGATAACTTGGGGTAGTTTTTTGAGTCAGCTTCTTCATTTTTCCTTCTAACAAAGTAGGCTCCAGTGAACCAGAAGCCTGTTCATTATTTGAATGGATATGCATCTTTCCCCTTTTTCTGGTTTTCTTGTGACTGCTATATGCTTATTTGTTTTGTTTGTTGTTATTGTTTGAATTCTACCTCTGTAAGTGTAGGGAGGAGTGATTTATGATTACAATTGGTCTCCACTAGAGATCCCTGAGGTAAATTTGTCTTAAGAATGACCTGGGTAATTACTATGTCTTTAATGAATTATACAGCATCTGGACTCCTATGGGATGCAGGGCTCTTAAGGCCCAGGAATTCCCATAGAGCAATGTGAGAAGGGATGGGGCAAGTAGATGATTTGTAAAGAGGCCAGTACTTCTTGTATTCGCAAACAAAATAAAGATGAGCAGGATCCTGAACTAGAAACTTATACTTGGCCTCAATACATCTGGGTACATTCAGGAAAATAAGCTGGTGACTGGCTATAAATCCAAATGAAATTCCAATATCATGCAGGACAGTTTTTCAGGTTTGATGACATTCTTCTTTTCTCTGTCTCCCAGAACTTTTCATGATCATCATATAAACCACATTTATAAGCATGGGTTTATTACAATAACTCATTATGTAATTTTCTCTCAATATTATACCTTTTCAACAAGAGAACAGTGCTGTGAGATGGAGTTAGCTGCTGTAGTGCTGAATGGCTGTTTAATTTCCTCTAGGGAGTCTTAGCAAACTCTGGAAAATATCCTACACAAGATAGTGATCAGTTACATATTGCATAAGTTCACAAATCTGTGTTTTGTGGTAACATCTGTGATTGTTCCTAAGTGAAGTACATCAAGGAATACATTTCTATCATCTAGGTGTTCATATGAAAGTACAAGGAGAGCTACTTTTTAAAATTCAGTGTTTTTACAGAATTCAAGAAGATAAGCAGCCATACTAAATGTAAGAAACATATCACTTGTGAATTTTAAGTGCTGTTTAATTTGAGAATGTTATGCTGAATATCTAAAGATGGTATGAAGTCTTTTGGTCCATCAGTGTTAACAGTGGATGGTGATTTATCTGACTTGTACATTTGTAAATATGCCTACCTAACAGAAATAGAGTGTACATTTACAAAAGAAAGAGAAGTTGAGCACAAAGGCACATACATATAATGCCAGTGCTCAGGAACCAGAGGCAGGGATTTAGCATGTTTGAGGCCAATCTTGGATACACGAAGAGAACATATTTTTAAATATCCATGATATTTTTTCCTGTATGTTTTCTTCCTCTGCAAAGCTAATCTCCAATGTCTAAGTGTGCAAACTTTGAATTTGGGCTGCATTGCACACTGTCAGTCTGTGAACAGCCAAGCTATCAGACTTGGGTATATAACATTTCAGAGAAACTTGCTTAGACATCTTGATGTTTCTCCTCTTTTGTTAACTATGAGCATAATATGTTCATTAGCCAGTGCCTTGCAGAATCACAGGATGGTGTGTGTGTGTATGTGTGTGTGTGTGTTCACCTATACTTGTTACTTAGGATACATACTGCCCAGTGTTTGAGTCTGATTAGGCCAACATTTGAAGAACTGTTTAAAATATTGATATCCTTGAGAAGAGTGCGTAGAGTTGTATCTTAGCAGAAAATGCAAACTTTTTCTAGAGTGAACCATCCTTTTTCTCTAATTCCTTCATCTGATTGCAAGAAACACATTTTGTTATGAGGTGTCAGTTACTTAACTCAAAGTCTACAAATTTCAATGACATAGAATATCTACATAGCAACAAGGATTTATTTTCCAAAATTTGCATCAAGGTTTAACCACTTGATATATAAATTAGCCATCACAAACAGGAAAAATATTTGAGGAATAACTCAAGTGAAGATCCCAAAGTAACTTTGTGGCATCCTTTTTTATACTTCATAAAAATCTTCAACATGTCTGTCTTCTGCACCAAAACAACATTGGGTGGAGTAAAGCATGAGGATATGATTTGGAGTTATTAATATTACTGAGGAATGATATAAAGGATTAACCCTTGTACTGTGGGAAAGCAATAGTAACTCTGACACTCACTATAGAGTATAAAATTTAGTTCTAACTGGTAAACATTTCTCTTTAAATTGAAATTTTTCTACAATTGAAGTCGAAGAAATCCGTATTAATTTGAGCAGAGAGTAACAACTCTTCACTGGACAAATTTATACATTGTACAGGTATTGGTCCTAGTTGGATATTAAGAATGATTTTGAACAACCATAGGTAATGAATTCATGTGAGACCATTGATGAATGTAGATTTATGTGAAGGTGGATTAAAGCAGTGATTAAAATAGTAAGTGCATGTGGACATGTGGTATATATAGGATGCTAAAGACATAGTGAAGGTCTTAATATAGGGAGACAAGGTAAATTTGGCTGTCTATGTTATAAGTAATAACCTCTACATACAAATGAAGATGAGCCAAGTGAAGGGGAAGAAAGGGAAGGAAGTGATAGGGAAGTACAGGAGGAACACTAAAATTCAGGAGTGGAAGAGTTTTAACCACAGAATTGGTGAAGAGAGAAAAGCAAGTGTCATTGTGAGATCGTATAGGGCCATACCATCAGCATGTTTGAGATAATAAAATAGAATTTGTGTCCCTGATAGTAGTTTTGTTCTTATCCTTAAGGCAACAGTGGAAATATGAAAAATAAAGCAGAAAAGCAGTGATGGATCTCCTCTGCATCAGAATGCCACAGTGTAAATGAACCAGGCTGAAGGAGAAGAGAAGGGACAGGAGACATGAGAACATTGAATTGAGTCTCCTTCTGTATTCCAGGAAAGATACTGTGTGAACCTCATATATAGATATAATCTCACAGAAAAGAATGAATAAAAAAGGAGGAGAATGGAAGTGAGACTCTATATAATGTATGACAGCAGTTCAAGGTAACAAAAAAACAACAAATGGATCAAAGCTACAGATTTCTGATTCAAAACTGAATTTCTTTTACTATACTAAGGGAGACTGGGAAGTAAAACATGGCATGATTGGAAGGTAACGAAGTGAAGACATGAATTCACTTGGGGCTTTTGTGCTCCTCATGTCTGTCACACATGCAATGGAGGGAAGATGATTAGTGAACAGTGGAGCAGAAACCTCTATGCTACAGAGACATGGATGTCTGAGTTTGTAGTGTTTATCTATGGCATTGTAGTATGTGTATTTTTCTTGAAAGTTATATAAAATTACAATGACATAGTTTTCAAATTCTTCAAAAACATCAATATACAAAAATAGAGCAAATTACAAATGAACAAACAAGAGTTGAGCAGGCAACAAGAAAAAGAAGCACTAGTTCATTTTGTATCGCAGTAGAAAAGGCATAGAGAGCTCTAGGAAATGATGAGAGATAGAAACATGTTATGAATTTGGGAAAATCATTGTTAATTGTAATAATTACAGGCATCTGGAGTTTGAGGTTCTAGTTATTATGATGACTGTCAGATATATATGTTCTTATATAGCTTAGATATATGTTCACTTTATTTTATTTTAAATGATCCTAATATTTTTCTCCTTAGGATATTGGAGAATAAGAATGATAATGAAGAACCAAAGTGTCATCTCACAGTTCCTCCTTTTGGGCCTTCCCATCCCCCCAGAACAACAGCACCTGTTCTATGCCCTGTTCTTGGCCATGTACCTCACTACTGTCCTGGGAAATCTCCTCATCATTGTCCTCATTCTACTGGACTCCCATCTCCACACACCCATGTACTTCTTTCTCAGCAATTTGTCTTTTGCTGATTTCTGCTTTTCCTCTGTCACAATGCCAAAATTTCTGCAGAACATGCAGAGCCAAGTACCATCCATCTCCTATGCAGGCTGCCTGACACAAATATTCTTCTTTCTATATTTTGGATACCTTGGGACCTTCATCCTTGTGGCTATGGCCTATGACCGCTATGTGGCTATCTGTTTTCCTCTTCATTACACCAGCATAATGAATTCTAAGCTCTGTGGGAGCCTGGTGGTACTGTGTTGGGTGCTGACCACATTCCATGCTTTGCTACACACCCTACTCACGGCCAGAGTGTCATTCTGTGATGACAATGTGATCCCCCACTATTTCTGTGATATGACTACTTTGCTGAAACTGGCTTGTTCTGATGCTCATGATAATGAATTGGCGATATTTATCTTAGGAGGCCCTATAGTTATACTCCCTTTCCTTCTCATCATTGTTTCCTATGCAAGAATTGTTTTCTCCATCTTCAAGGTCCCTTCGTCTCAGGGTATTCGTAAGGCCTTTTCTACCTGTGGTTCTCACCTCTCTGTAGTGTCACTATTCTATGGGACAGTCATTGGTCTCTACTTATGTCCTTCTGCTAATAATTCTATTGTGAAGGAGACCATCATGACTTTGATGTATACAGTGGTGACTCCCATGCTGAATCCCTTCATCTATAGCCTTAGGAACAGAGACATGAAGGAAGCATTAGAAAGAGTAGTTTGTAAAAAGCAAAGTACTTCCTTCCTAAGATGGTAACACTTCAGATTTTTATATAATTTCTTTTAGAAAAAAATTAATATTAATATTGGATGTTGTTACAGAATTTTTACTCACTTTGAATGCTACTGTTTAAAGGTCCCACAATATAACTTTTACTACAAAAATTAGAAGGAGTTTATATGAGTTGCAGAATTTGGAAAATAATTTTGAGGGACCTGAATATGCATTCCTTGTTTTGTCCAGGCAGTCCTGGATATTTTAGTAGACTTAAAGTCATATATGATCCTCATCATTATTCCAGGATTTTCTCATTTTGTCCTAATGTCTACTGTGACTGTGTGCTTATATATATACTCTATGATCTCAGATCCATACTTAAAATCATCCAAATATCTCAACTCACCAGCCCTTTTCCAGGCTTTCATGTGTTCTTTCTACATTCTGTAATTAAATAATTATATAATTTAATCACCTAAAATCTATCTTTAATCCATTGTCTATATAGTTTTTCTAACCAGTCTTGACTCTTAACAGATTTCAGCAAGTCTTTGGTATATTGTTCTCATTATTGTATTTTTTTCTATATCTGATATTTATCAGTAGCCAGGGACACCTTAATGTGTTTTTTCAAAATCATACAAAAATATTTGGCTATATCTTGATGTTTTCTTTTCCTTTTCTTTCTTTATGGGCTTGATTTTATTTTGTTTTCTTGGTTTTGGAGAGTTTTGATGTTATAATGGGTGAATTTTTTGAGATATAACTTAAAATTGTGTGAGTAGGGAGGGAAAGAGTGTCTGTATGGGGAAATATGATCAAAATATATTTAAATTATTTTTTAAAATAAAAAATAAAGCATAAAAATATATTTTTTTAAAAAAACTGAATTCCAATAAATCAATGTCTTAAATATAGGACATGGAAATATGAGACCATTATTAGAAGGAAACCCTAGAACAAATCTTTAGATTTGAGGATGAAAACAAACATAAAAATCAAACTAAAAACCAAAAAGTGGCAAGTGGGATTACATCAAACTAAAAAGGCTGAACGTGACATCCCACCATAGGAAATGGGCTACAACAATCTGGCTCATGCACCAGGGATAGATGCTGGTCCTGCTGCCAGGGGCCCCTCACATAGTCCAAGCTTCAACACTGTTTCCCACATATGGAAGTCCTAGTTTGGTCCCATGGAGGCTCCACAGCTGTTGGTCTAGAGTTCATGAGTGTCCAAGATCTTGGTTCAGGTGTCTTTGTATATTCCTCCATCATGATTTTGACCTGCCTTGCTCATATATTCCCTCATTGCTCTTTTTGACTGGATTTGCTGACCTTGACTTGGTGCTTGTTTGTGGATCTTTCCATCTGGTTCCATCAGTTTTTGCAAGAAGCCTCTATGATGATAATCAGTGTATTCACCAATCTGATTAGAGGGGAAGGTCAGTTTGGGGACCCTGCCCACTATTGCTGGGAGTCTTAGTTGGGGTCATCCTTGTGGATTCTTATGAATTTCCCAAGCATCAGGTTTCTCCCTAATACCATAGTGACTCTCTATATAAAGATATCTTTTTCATTTCTTTCCCACTCCATCCCTCTCCCCTCAACCATTCCATTCCCTCATGTTCTCATCCATCTTACCCTCCACTTTACAGTCTCCCTTGCCCTCAGCTTACCTAAGAGATCTCATCTAATTCCCCTTACCAGGGTGATTCATGTGTCCCTCTTAGGGTTCTCCTTGTTACCTATCTTTTTGGAACTGTGTTTTGTAGTCTGGTTATTCTTGGCTTTACATCTAATATCCACATATGGATGAGTACATACCACGTTTATCTTTCTAAGTGTGAGTTACCTTACTCAGATTTTTTTTCTAGTCCCATCCATTTGCATGCAAATTTCATGAGGTCATTTTTTCTTAAAGCTGAGTAATACTCTATTGTGTAAATATACATATTTCCTTATTCATTCTTCAGTTGAGGGACATTTAGATTATTTACAGGTTCTGGTATTATGAATAATGCTACTATAACCTTGTTGTATGGATTGAGTAACCTTTGGGTATAAGCCCAAGATTAATATCTCTGGGTTTTGAGGTAGGTTGATTCCTAACTATATATACCCAAATTTTCTACCTGGGAACTCCTATAGCTGATAAATACCCTCAGGAATGTGGTGGGAAATACCTTCAGGAATATGGTGGGATACAGGATTAACTCAAAAAACTCAGAACTCAGTAGCCCTCCTATATACAAATGACAATTGGGCCAAGGAAGAAATCAGAGAAACATCATACTTTACAATAGCCACAAACATAAAATACCTTTGGCTACATGTAACCAAATAACTAAAAGACCTGTATGACAGAAAATTTAAGTTTCTAAAGAAAGAAATTAAAGAAGACACTAGAAAATGGAAAGACTCTTTAACAAATGGTGCTGGCATTACTGGATATCAATATGTAGAAGATTAGAAATAGATCCACATCTTCATCACACACAACACTCAAGTTCAAGTGAATCAAGGACCTCACTGAACCTGATTGAACTGAAAGTGGGAAGTAGCCTTGAATACACTGGCACAGGAGACCACTTCTAAAAATAACACCCATAACACAGACACTGAGAGCAACAATCAATAAATGGGACCTCCTAAAACTGAAAATCTTCTGTGAGGCAAAGAACATGGTAAATAAAACAAAATGACAGCCTACAGAATTGGACAAGATCTTCACCAACCACACATCTAACAGAGGTCTTGTCTTCAAAGTATATAAAGAACTCAATAAACTTGACCTCAAAATACAAAATATTGTAATTATAAAATGGAGTACAGACCTAAACAGAAAACTCTCATCAGAAGAATCTTAAATGGCCAAAAAGTCATTTAAAGAATTGCTCAACATCCTTAATCATCAAGGAAATGCAAATTAAAATGACTCTGAGATATCATCTTACACCTGTAGGAATGGATAAGATCAAATACTAAGTACAGCTTATGTTGGAGAGGCCATGGAGTCGGGAACACTACTCCACTGCTATGAGAATGCAAACTCGTACAGCAAATCTCATTTTATATTATTTCCTCCTATTCTGAAGGTTGTCTTTTTGTTGACTATTCCCAGTTATTTATAGAAGCTTATGAAATTATCAAAAATAAAAAATATTTTTTAAAGAAGGAAAAAAGAAATAAGTCTGAGAAGATAGAGAGACCCTACCATTTTTTTCATAACTAGTCATTGTTAACAGATTCTGGGAATAGGTAGCCATCATTTTTAGTAATGTATTTGTAGTTAATTCCACCAGCTCCAACAGATAGCGCCTAATTCATGGATACACAGATTGTACCCATTAATCTCCATAGGTCACAAAACAAAATGAATAGTCATGAATGTGAAAAGACATTTTTGGAGAGAAGCAATATGGTAGGGAACTTAAGGAAGTTGGGGGTGAGAGTTGTATAAATGTGTGAAATTATTTTTAACTTATCTAAAAATTAATTTATGGCAGCCATAAATACATATAATGCAAAGATCAATGTATTGTGGGAAGCCCTGCCTCAATGGTTACTTTCACAGCATAGCTACTGCATCCTATAATCAGGGAGCACCACAGGAGAAGAAGTGGGAAGATTATGAGAGTAGGAATGCCAGGAAGTTTGCTATGTGATTGCCTTTCTTAGCAATATCTGCTTGAACAAGGCCTGAAAAATAACAATATCAATAGACATGCTAATATGGAAGGAGAAAAATCTCACAGGTTCTCACCTCTACCCAAAGAACTAAAAACATATATTGACTGCTGAGAGGGAGAGAGAGAGAAAGAGAGAGAGAGAGAGAGAGAGAGAGAATTAGCTCTCTCAGGTGTGAGCCCTGCCAGTTTGCCAATACAAAGTGGTGACCTCTGAGGTAATATCCATACAAACAACAAATATGGGCTTAGCAAGTTAAATTTATATAGTTTTATATAGTAGATAGATAAATATGTATCAATAATAAAAGAAAAAGTCTATCATTTTGTGAGGTGAGACATGGGATAGATTAGAAGAAATGGGTAAGAGGTGTGATTATATTTTAATTACAAATGTAAAAATAAAATGACTTAGTAATAAAAGTAAAAATAAAAATAATAGATATTATACATTTGTATATTTCCTGAGCATGTTCCCAAAGGATTCTGTATTCCAGAACAGTGATAATTGCTTATCCATGTTCATTGTTGCTCTATTTACAATAGCCAGGAAATGGAAATAGCCTAGATCAATCTTCTCAATCTTCCTTATATTGGGGCATTTTAACACAGTTCTTCATATTGTGGTAATCCCAACCATAAAATTATTTTCATTGCTACTACATAATCATATTTTTCTACTACTATGAATATGCAAATATCTGAAATGTAAGATATCTGATATATAATCTCCATGAAGGGTCATTCCACACTCCAAAGGGGTAACAACCCACAAGTTGAGAACCACTAACTAATGAGTGAACAATGAAATTATGTAAATGTAGTACATTTACATAATAAAATATCATTCAGTTGTTAAGAATAATGAGAGCATATAACTTTTAGGTAAACGCAGAATTTGAAAGAGCCATTCTGTGTGAAGTTTCCCACACACAGGAAAACATCATTTTCAGCTGTTTGTTCCCAATTTTGTGTTTCTTCTATTGAGAATTACCTATATATTCATTGGCCATTTATTGATTATATTATTTGGTGTTTGTGATGCTTGGTTACTTTAAGTTATTTATATATCCTAGATATTCATCATATGCTTGAGGTGTACTTGAAAAGAATTTTCCCAATCTGTGAACCATCTCTTGATCCTGCAGTTTGGGAAAAAGCTTTTGAATTTGCTATATCACATTTCTCAATTTTTGTTATCATTTTCTGTGATACAGAAGTCCTGTTCAGAAAGTCCTAGCTTATGCTTATTTACACTGTGAAGTGTTTTACTTACTTTCCTATTACAGTTTCAAAGTTTAGTGCCAGATAGAAAGAGATAGATAGATAGATAGATAGATAGATAGATGATAGATAGATAGATAGGAATATAGATGGACAGATGGATAGATCAATAGTTATAGTTAGACAGACAGAAAGGTAGACATACAGACAGAGAGATAATCTAAGATCAGGGTTGGGGAGATGTTTCAGCAACTACAAGCATGTACTCTCTTGTAGAGGGCCTAAGTCTAGTCCCAGGCATTGACACAAAGTTGTTCAAAAAGTCTGTACTTATAACTCCAGAGACATATGATGCCTCTGATCTTTGAGGGCAGCCACACAAAATATATATGCATAGTTAAAAATGATGAAAATTTAAAATGTAAAATCCACAAATGAGAGAAAACATTCAGTAGTTATCATACTGTGCCTAGCTTATTTCACCTTTTTACTTTCCTTTTAAAAGATTTAGTTTTATTATTTTAATTAAAATATTTTGTTTAATTTTCATAAATTAATATTTTATTTATATCATTTCTAGCCTTCCTTAAGACTGCATAACTTTTCCTACTTTTCTTATTTCCTCCCCAAATTCTGGACTTCTTTATTATCATATATATATGTGTATATAAATATTTATATACATATATATATACAACTACATAGTGTTCTAAGTCCATTTACAGTTACTTATACATGTCTCTGCCATAGGACTGAGCCTGGTGAAGAATGATCCTCCCTCTCTCAGCAACAATTAATTGCCTGTAGCTTTTCATCTAGGGGTAGAACCTTATGCTGTTTCCCCATTCATGTTAACATGTTAACTGGTGCTGTTGTTTTGGTGGCCTGATTTAGAAAGCCACATTGTTGAGTTTTCATAGGTGCAACATCTATTCATACGTGGAAAACAGTATTTTGGTGGAGATGTCTTGGTTCTCTAACTCTTCCAACTGTTCCCTGAATCTAGGGGCTAGGAGTTGTGTTGTACCAGTAGCTGTTCTATGCCCTGTTCCTGGTTATGTACCTTAGCACCATCCTGGGGAACCTCCTCCTCCTCATCCTCATTTTACTGGACTCCCATCTCCACACATCTATGTACTTCCTTCTCATCAACTTGCCATTCTCTGACCTCTGTGACCTTTCTTTTGTTACAATGCCCCAATTGCTACAGATTCATGACCCACATATTCCCCTATGTATGTTTTCTGATATAAATTTAATTTGTCATGGATTTTCAAATATGGAAAACTTCCTCCTTGTGGTCATGTTCATGAACTATGACCAGTATTTTGCCATCTGTAACCTCCTCACCATCAACATCATGAGCCTCAAGCTCTGTGTGTGTCTGGTAGTGCTGTCCTGGGTATTTACCATTATGAATTCCATTCTGCAAACCCTATTCTTGACTGGGTTGTCATTCTTTGAAGACACATGATTTGCCATTTTGTTTTTCTGTCATATCTGCCTGCTAAGGTTAACCTGCTCTGACATTTTTATTAATGAACTAATGATATTTATCTTGGGAGGGCCCATTGTTGTCATCCCATTCTTACTCATTTTTGTGTAATATGTACAAATTGTTTCCTCCATCCTAAAGGCCTTATTTATTTGAGTTATCAACAAGATCTTCTCTACCTTTGACTCCCACTTCTCTGTGGTCTCACTGTTCTATTGTACAGTCATTAGTACCAAATTATGTCCATCAGCTAATAACTCTACTATGAAGGATAGTATAATGGTCATAATGTACACAGAGGTCACTCCCATGCTGAATCCCTCTATCAGTCACCTGAGGTACAGAGAGATATGAAAGAGGCCTGATAAGAGTCCTTTGAAAGAAGAAAATCTTTTTATAATGGCAACACTGGGGTTTTTACTTAAATTTACCTAGTAAATACATTGATACAAATATTACAAAATGTATTCATATAATTATACCTACATATAAGAACAAACTCCATAATATTTACATTTGCAAAATTTGTTTTGCAAAGTAGTTCAGTTATGAAAGAGGACATTGGTGACTCAGTGATGTCATCCTCTGCCTTATATATGTGATTCTAGAAAAGCTTTAGGGAAGAGCCACTGTTTTGTCAGATTCCCATCTTTATAGTTCTTTTTTTAAATTGAAAATAGATTCTTAGTCTCAATCTGAGGATTTGTGGAGGCAAGATTGCCCATTTTTGGTCTGAGCTATAAGTCTCACATCTTCAACATCGGCAGCAGATTTGACCTCAGCACGGGACCTTCACTGGAGCAGGCCTGATCCAGTGCCCTCCACCAGAGCAGGATAGGTATGAGAGAGGAACCACTGAGGAAGCATGGCCAAGCCATAGACCTCTGTGGGCCCAGGCCTGAGCCAGGGACCTCCATGAGATCAGGCCCAAGACAAAGACATCCACAGGAACAGGCCCAAGAAAGTGACTTCCACCAGGTCAGGCCTATATTGGGGACCTCCATGGGAGCAGGCCTGAAACCAGAGACATCTGTTGGAACAGACCTGAGCAAGCAACTTCCACCAGTGCAGGCATGAGTAGGGACCTCCACTAGAGTTGTCCCAAGCCAGCAACCTCCACTGGAGCAGGACCAAACCAATGACCTCTGCAGAGTAGGCCCCAACCAGCAACCTCTGCAGAAGCAGACCTCAGTCAGTGACCTCCACAGGAGCAGGTATGAGGGAGCAACTGTCCAAGGAGCAGGCCCGACCCAGGAACTTCCATGGGAGTAGACAGGAGCCAGCCATCTCTGCGGGACCATGCACAAGCCAGCAACATCTGTGAGAGCAGGCCTAAGCAACAGACCTCCATGGGAGCAGGCCCAAACAATTTCCAGTATAGCAGAATGACCACCAGGAGTATCAAGTGTCCTCCATGAACACCGAGTGACTTCCAGGGTAACTGAAACCATGGCCCCAACTGCATCTCAAGGAGTAACCCACTTGGATCCACTGGCACCTGGAAGATTGATCACCAGAGACACAGCCCAACTACACCTGTCAGAGGAAAACATGGGTAGTTAAGAACACACTTAATACCTCAAAGAGTACAGAACACCAACAAAAATTAGTGGTTCTACAACAGCAAGACTTGGACACCACAATATAGATAAATTAGAAGAAAATGAAGTAAAAATAA
This sequence comes from Ellobius talpinus, assembly GCA_001685095.1. NCBI lineage: Eukaryota > Metazoa > Chordata > Mammalia > Rodentia > Cricetidae > Ellobius > Ellobius talpinus. The sequence continues at coordinate 15,091 of LOJH01026825.1, forward strand.
TTTAGGAGAATGTTTGGGGCCCTGAAAGTGGAAATGAAAAAAAATCCCTCAAGAAAAAAAAACAGAGGAAAAGACAAACAAAAAACTCAAAGAAATCAAATAGATGAAAGAAATGATTTAAGACTTGATACCAAAATAGAGACAATAAAGAAAATGCAAACTGATAGAATTTTGGAAATAGAAAATATGGGGAAATGATCAGAAATCACAAATGTAAACATAAACAGCAGAATACAGGAGATGGAAGAGAGAATCTCAAACACTGAATATACAGTAGAGGAAATAGACTTATCAGTCAAAGAAAACACTAAATCAAAGAAAAGCTAAACACAAAATATCCAGGAAATATGGAACACCATGAAAAGACCAAAATTAAAAATAATAGGGATAGAAGAAGGAGAAGAAGTCCAACTCAAAACCACAGAAAATACATTCAACAAAATCATAGAAAAAACTTCCCAACCTAAAGAAGGATACACATATGAAGATACAAGAAGCTTACAGAACATCAAACAGAATGGACAAAAGAACAAGTCCCCTCACCACATAATAATCAAAACACTAAACATACTTAATAAAGAAAGAACATTAAGAGTTGCAAAGGAAAAAGGCCAAGTTACATATAAAGTCAGACTTATCAGAACTACACCTGACTCTTCAATGGAAACAATGAAAGTCAGAGGGCCTTGATCAAGCGTTATACAGACATTAAGAGACCACGGATGCCAACCAAGTCTACAATACCCAGCAAAACTTTCAATCACCATAGATGGACAAAAAAGATATTCCATGACAGAATCAGATTTAACCAATACTTACCACAAACCCAGCCCTACACAAAATACTAGAAGGGAAAATCCAACTAAAAGGAAGTTAGCTACATCCATATAAACACAGACAATAGATGATGTCACAGCAGCAAATCAAAAAGAAGGGGAAAACACACATGATAACATCACTAACAATGAAAGCTAAAATAACAGGAACTAGCAATCACTGGTTATTAATATCCCTTAATATAAATGGACTCAACTCACATATAAAAAGACACAGACTAACAGATTGGATATGAAAACAGAATCCATCCTTCTGCTGCATACAAGAAACACACCTCTACCACAAAGACAGGCATTACCTCAGAGTAAACAGTTGGGAAAAAATTTCCCAATCAAATGGACCTAAGAAAGAAGGTGGTGTAGCTATCCTAATATCTAACAAAATAAATCTGAAACTAAAATAAATCAAAAGAGACAAAAAAGGACATTTCATGTTTATCACAGGAAAAATCTATCAAGAGGAAATCTCAATACTGAACATCTATGACCCAAATACAGGAGCATTCTTATATGTAAAAGAAACACTACTAAAGCTTAGATAACACATTAAACTCCACACACTAATAGTGGGAAACTTCAGCTCCACACTCTCACCACTGGATATGTCTGCTAGACAGAAACTTAACAGAGAAATAAGGGAACTAACATATTATGACTCAAATGGACTTAATAGACATCTATAGAACATTCCACCCAAAATTAAAGAATATACCTTCTTCTTGGGACCTCATGGAACATTCTCTAAAATTGTTCACAAACTAGGTAACAAAGCAATCCTCAACAGATACCAAAAATAAGAATAACCCCATGTATCTTATTGGATCACTATGGCTTAAAATTAGAATTCAATAGCAATACTAATTTTAGAAAACCCACAAACACACAGAAACTAAACAATGAGCATCTGAATAACCAATGGGTCAAGGAAGAAATAAAGGAAGAAATTAAAGAACTTCTAAAAATCATGAAAATGACCACACAACATACTGAAATTTATGGGGCACAATGAAAGCAGTGTTAAAAGGAAAGCTCATAGCACTAAATGTCTACATAAAGAAGCTGGAAAAATTCCACACTAGCTGAACAACTGAAAACTCTGGAACAAAAAGAAACTCACACAGGAGGACAAGATGACAGGAAATAATCAAATTGAGAGCTGAAATCACCAAAATAGAAACAATTAAAACAATACAAAGAATCAATGAGACAAATAGTTGATTCTTTGAGAAAATCAACAAAACAGACAAACTTTTATCCAAACTAACCAAAAGGCAGAGAGAAAATATCCAAATTAACAAAATCAGAAATGAAAAAGAGGACATAACAAAAGACACAGAAGAAATACAAAGAATCATCAAGTCATATTTCAAAAACCTGTACTCCACAAAATTGGAAAACAAAGTAAATGGACAACTTTCTGGAAAAATATTACTTACCAAAATCAATTCAAGACCAGATAAGCAAATTAAACAGACCTATAATTGCTGAAGAGACAGAAACAGTCATAAAAAGTCTCCCCTTCCCCCCAAAAAAACCCAGGACCAGATGGTTTCAGATCAGAATTATACAAGATTTTCAAAGAAGAACTAATACCAATACTCCTCAAAGTATTCTACACAATAGAAACAGAAAGAATATTGGCAAACTCTTTATGAGGCTTCAATTACCCTGATACCCAAATCATAGAAAGACATTACTAAGAAAAAGAATGATAGATCAATCTCACTCATAAACATTGATGCTAAAATACTAAATAAAATACTAGCAAATTGAATCCAAAAAAACACAAAAAACATCATGTGATCCCAAGACCACATCTGCTTCATCCCAGAGATGCAGGGATGGTTCAACATATGAAAATACGTCAACGTAATCCACTATATAAACAAATTGAAAAATAAAAACCACATGATCATCTCATTAGATGTTGAAAAAGCTTTTGATAAAATACAACATCCCTTCAAGATAAAGGTCCTGGAGAGAGCAGAGATACAAGAAACATACCTAAAGACAATAAAGGCAATATACAACAAGCCATCAGTCAACATCAAACTAAATGGAGAGAAACTCCCAGCAATCCCACTGAAATCAGGAACAAGACAAGGTTGTCCACTCTCTCCTTATCTATTCAATATAGTTCTTGAGGTTCTAGCTAGAGCAATAAGACACTAATGGAGATCAAGGGGATACAAATTGGAAAAGAAGAAGTCAAACTCTCATTATTTGTTGATGATATCATAGTTTACATGAGAGACCACAAAAATTCTACCAAGGAACTTCTGCAACTCATAAACACTTCCAGTAATGTAGCAGGATACAAGATTAACTCAAAAAAA
>LOJH01026826.1:4082-18261 GCA_001685095.1 Ellobius talpinus
CCTGTCCTCACCATTCTCCTCAGGGTTCACCTCATTTTGGAGAGGCCTGTCCCTCCCCCATTCTCCTCAGGATCACCTCATCCTGATGAGGCCTGTCCTCACCATTCTCCTCAGGGTTCACCTCATTTTGGAGAGGCCTGTCCCTTCCCTTTCTCCTCAGGGATCACCTCATCCTGATGAGGCCTGTCCTCACCATTCTCCTCAGGGTTCACCTCATTTTGGAAAGGCCTCTCCCTTCCCTTTCTCCTCAGGGTTCACCTCATCCTGGAGAGGCCTGTCTCTGCCATTCTCCTATGGGTCACCTCATCCTCAGTTCTCAGAGCACAAATTCACTGTTAATACATCATAATTTTAGCCCATCGTAAACCAGGAAAGCTAGGATCTTTACACACCTAGAATTTAAGGATCTGTATAGAGCACAGGTCCATACCCTCACAGGCTGCCTTGAGAGAAGGTTCAGTGAAGGGTTATATCCCAATAGACTACCTTGAGAGGATATTCTATGTAGGAAGATCGGATTTCACAGATGTAGGGAACGATTGTTCTCAGGTTCTCCATAGGAGTCCACTGAAGATGCTACAAGCCATGGCCCAAAGCCAACTGCAGGTGACACGAAACTCCAAGCCACTGTATATCAAAGTACAGATTGGGCCACACTGACAGAGAAAAGCTTTTTATACTGGCAAGTGATTTTTTTCCCCCCACATTGGTGCTAAGATCCTATTCATGTGTCGTTTTTCCAGCGTTTGGAATCTGGCGCTTTTCCCAGTTACTAAAAATTCTCATGAAAAGAAGCAGTCACACAAACGTAGCCCGACAAGCCTAGGTTCCTTTGTTGGCTTTCTTCTATAATTGATATTACACGTATATTTAGAATAAATGGACAGTGCAGACTTGTGCCAGCCGCTCATTCTAACGTGGTCCAGATTCTCTTGAATTGTGTGCAACTTCAGCAGTTTCTAATCATCTTACTTTTAAATACCTCCGCTTACAATAGGAAAAGGCTTAGAGCCTCATTTAAATTAAGACATTCCACATAACTTTGCCTGCCTTCTTTCAAAATACTCAGTCAATTAGCATAAGCTACCTTCTAGAGGATTTGCTGTCAGTCAGGTGGAAAGGAATATTATTTCAGAACCAAAGAAGAACAAAGCCATGAAACAGACAGCAAATCAAATAACTAAATGAATATTAAGCATGTTTAATTTTTCCCATATTTTAGGAGAGAGTCTACGTTTCCTTTTACAGTGTTCTGCCATAAATGGTTTCTAGGCATACGTAGTCTTCCAGGACAGCTCTAAAGGGACAAAATATTCAAAATATTGCAATCCTCTTCTTTCAGATGGCAGACCAGAAAGTCTCTACAGATTCCAAAATAATGCAGGCTCAATCACCTTAGGGTGCACTGAGCTGAAGCCCAATCCCCAAGGCATTAAATGCACCCAGAAACTGTCCTGCGTCTGGCAACCAACCAAGGATAGGCATGGCCAGAAACAGAGCACTTCTGACAGCAGGGCCAGGCTGCCACCTGCAGGACAGCAGGAAACACAGCTCCACAGATGCCAGTCAGTTCCCAACAGCCGGAGATGAGGCTGTGGGCTGTGCTAAACTGTTTCCCCTCATTCTGTTCTCCTCCCTGACAAAATAGCTGAGTCGTTCTGCTCCATGGCTCATTGATTTGCTGACTGATGGGTCAAATCCCCGATCACCACAAAAGCATGCTGGCCTATCTTTCCATTTCCCTTGTTCTTACCTGGGTAAATACAGTACCAATACCCACTTTATCATATTATGGAGGAGATTGAAATTATAATCATCCAAAAGTGAAGATAATATATGAGTACTTCCAATACAAAGTTTTTTTTTTTAAATTAGACTTCTCTAAGTAAAGAACAGAGAAAAGAGGCAGGACCCAGATATCAACCGCCAAGTGAGACGGGTGAGAAAGTACTGGATCAGGAGCCCTCCAAGGCAGGCTGTTACCTCAGGCCTTCCTCCTCCTTCCGTAACTCTGCCCTGTTGTCCCCACTCATCCTCCTTTTCTTCACGCCTTGCTTGTCCTTTTCCCAACCCTCAATCATTACTCAAGAAACCACAGCAAACAAAGCAAAACAACAACAACAACAACAAGTCTCTTCCATTTCAGCTAATTCACAACCTAATAACATTTTTTTTTTACAGAAATAGGATTCTGGAAGTAATTTTATTGTCCTATTGTGTTTCCTCCAGGTAACTTAGCAGAGAAAATGCTGGGCAGAGCCGATGCTCTGAGAAGATGCGGGCGGTGCCAATTGATCCCTACAGGATGTGCTGCTAGTCTGAGAGAACTGTAGTGGCATCTCCTGGCAAGACCAAAAGAGCATTGCCTGTCATAAAACTTGCCTCACTGTCACAAATTTATGATCAGAAACAATGAAGAAAATATATTTTCTCACATGTACTGTTCCTTGCTACAAAAATATTCCATCTGTAGAGAGAGAGATAGTCACTACACTTATATCCATGTTTGAATGAATTCCATCTTAAAAACCAGCTGAATCCAAGGAAGAAGGTAGTCACATTTTTATTGTATGATAACCAGTAACTAATGCTGATTTCATCTACTTGTCTAGGCATTACATACACAAAGCCCATGCAGCAGTGTCTAATGCTAGGCAGTAACGTTCTATAGAAATGCTTTTCTAAAGGTGTCTCTATGTAGTATTTCTATCTGGGCTTTTTGCAAACTGTTGCTCTGAATTTTTTTTGACTGCCCGGACAGTTAACTCCCCCACACTTCCTCTTCATCCCCAGATCCCTCCCTGTCTCCAACATGGTAATAGCTACACAGATCTGCCCTGACTGAAAACATTTTCAATCTATGGTCCCCTTATTCACTGGGTATCTCTCTCCAAATTCTTTACCTCTCTCAAAGGGTACCTGTGTCTTAGGAAGCAGTTTGATGCCCTGCATACCAAAGCTAAAGTAAAAATAAATATTAATATCAAATATCTACCCCATTTCAAACCTTGTGACTGTGAAGACGGTTCTAGAAACACCGTCTACATTCCCTTCCTTCTCTCTTCCCACCCACTTATATAGTCATTACTATGTGCTTGGGCTTTATGTTAGGTATTAGGAACACAAGAAAAACCACATGCCAGATATTAACCGTGCTTCACATGATACAATTCTAATCATCAAGTAGAGAGGAAAGGAATCGATAGCACAAATTTTAATGGGGTTTGTGAGGAAATAAATGACAAAAAAAGACAGGAGTCTGTGTGAGAGTGGAAGTCAAGGAAGGGCTTCCAGAAAAGCATGAGCAAGGGGTCTGTGGCTGCACAGGCTTTGGGTTTTGTGGAAAGATTAAAGAAGATTCGAGTGGCCAGAGTTGAGGTTGATGAATATGACTGGATAGATGACCCTCAAAGTGAAATCAGGAGCTTGCAAAGAGTTTTAAAGGAGTAGGGTCTTCACAAATAGCTATGCCAAAATAGAACTTAGACTATTTCCAATTATCACTTGATCCTTTTGACAGCTTCAGAAGCTAGCTCTTAACATCCTCCTTTTTACTAATGGAAACCCAGAAGAGAAGCAACTCCTCAATCCCTAGTCTTATAGGTAAGCTTGGAAATGGCAATGGTGAGACTCACCACAGTCCTGGGGTCCATGCATCAAGCTATACAATGATAACCTTTTAGATGACTGTTTCTGTAAAAGCAAGACTTGGGAAGAAAGCTTGTAGGAAAGCAGAGGAGTTTTTGTCCCAGAAGTGATGGCCAAAAAATGGTGGAGAAGATGGAAAATTAAATGAGCCTATTATGTATCTGTGTTGAAACCTCACAAGGTCCTGTTGGTAGAATGGATATCATGTGCCAGAAGAAAGCCTGGTGGGGAATGCATCTTTCAGAGGCAGCTGAATCGCACTGCAGAGATGGCTTCCCCCAGAATCTCCTACTGCCTTTTCTCTAAACTGCACATATTTTCAAAGCATTTGCTATGTACTCCTTTAGGTGTTTATGGGGCACCTTTCTAATAGCATCCATTCTTCAGATATTTTATATGTACATACTCAACATTATATTCTTTATTAGTGAAGTTTTGCATTGTATATCACACCATCAACTTTTGCTAATAAATGCTTCTTAACATTCTACTAGGGGATGGCCATGTGTAGCTCAGTAGTATAACACTTGCCTAGCATGGACAAGACAATGGGTTCAATCCCCAGCCCCACAAAATATCTGTCATAAGAACAAACTAAAATTTCTTGTTCTTGTTGTTATTCCCCCCCAGGCTTTGGTTAGGCACTGTTTCTAATTTTTCACTTGTCTTACTAATTCCATTCATGTAAATATTTTTATTGAAGTCATGATTGTTTCCTAGGGCTAGGAAAATAAACATGAAATTTATAAGTCATTCATTAATAAATTAGTTACTTATTTTTGCATCTCATTTCACTACACCTATTCACATCAGCCACTGCACTGTGAGAAAGCCTGCAAGAATTCAAATTAGCTGAGAGCCAATGCTGGTGGATGGATAGAAGGCCATTTTCTGATGCCTTCGGTATTAACAGTGGCAAGAAGATAGACCTTCTTCTGAGAGTGAGGCATAGCCAGAGGAATGTTCTAGAAGAGAAGAGAAATTGTCCTGCAGTTTTCCAGGAAAATGAATGGAGCCAAGTATACAGTCAGATTACCCAAAACCAGTAATTACTTAAGGCAATGAACATGAGGTCACAGCATGGCATGGTCCTTTCCTCTGGCATGTGCAGTTCCACAGGTTTTAGAGGTTAGACTTCATCAGGACCAAACTTCCAAATCTTCAACTCCATACCAATGGCCACTGGGCTGTGGTACTTCCTGGTGAACTTCTAGTATTTTTTTTTTCTTTCTCAGAATCTCTGCCTTTATCTCAGCAGCCCTGGACTGTACTCAGGCCACTAACTTTACTCTTCCACACTTACATTTGCCCTTTTAGGTTGAACTCTCCAATTAATCCTTAACTTCCCATGCAAGGCCTGAGCTGCTCATCATTACTTCTTTGCTCATTCACTTTCAGTACCTACTTCATCCTCATTCTTTAAGACAGCAGACTTTTCTTTTTCGTCAATTCTCATTCCTGTTTTTCAATATCTTGAACAGGGTAGGCTCGATTTCAAGTTAATGAAAGTCAAGTTTTGTTTATTTACAAGATGCTTTTCCTTTTAAATCTTCACCTGTGGAAAGATCAAAGTTGCCTTGATCATCCTCACAGGACAGCCTTATTACTCCTGAAGACACTTGTAAGTAAACCTGCGAACAGTTAGGGAGAAGCCTGAAAACGAGGCAAATTTTCACTTCCACGTGTTGCTTGTTAGCAAAAGCGAGATTGTCTACTCAGTTTTACCATGACCACAATAATTAAGGCAAATGCCATGTTTGTATGATATTTTTAGCATGTCTCTACATTTCTAGTTTCAGTATGACTAAAATATTCTCGCTCACTCACTCACTCTCTCTCACACACATTCTTATTAAATTTAATTCAACAATCATGCTAATTTCAAATAGAAGTTGCCAGTTTATTTTATTGACACATGTTTAAAACTTTTATTGTCATTTGGTTAATCCAGCAGGCAAAGTTGGAAATTCTAGGATGCTTATCATAACTTCTTTTTTCTTAAATTTAGCAAATGGTGCAGTTCTCTTGGAAGTTGCATTTTATTAGGCAGGAATTACCACATAAATATGGCAACCTCATAAGGTCAGGCCCAGACACCCACCAAAGAAGAACAAACAAGACAAACTTCCAGGGGACACACATATTAATAAAGAAAGCCTGCAGTGAGACCTAATAATCTAGTATGATACAGGATGATGTTTCCCCTTTAATTCTCATACACAATGTATACAGAAACCTCATGTGCCATTAGAAAATTGAAACAAAATTTCCACTCTCATCTTTAGAAGCAGCCATTCTTCAGAATTAATCCACTTAATAACTGTTCAACTTTCTCACTCGCTTTTCTCTTGTGAACTTTATTTTACATGCTCAGAATAAAAAATGGCATTTCTAAATCCTTGAGTTCAAATCCATCACCCCCACAGTTATTCACGCCAGGACAAGCTGGTGAGGAATACTTAGCAAATTTCCAGTCTCTTTAAGGACAATTAGAAGACAAGCTCTTTGCCCAAATGGAATGAAAGCTCACACATCAACCTGAACACACCTGCATGGCGGGGGTTCATGCCTGCACTGTGTGGCAGTGTGGTATATAAATAATCCTCTCGGGCTTCTTGCCAATTAAAACTCATCACGTGGCACACACCTTAGATGTCAGCAGCAGTTAATTTGCATGTCAATGAAACAATAATTTGATGAAATTTTAAAGCTTTATGCACTATTTATACCATACTTGGAACCACACTGAGTGTACTCATATGCAGATTTTTATTGTGTTCAATGATCTCTTTAAAGGCTGCGTTTAAATGATCAGTGCTCATCATCGCCAGAGTTTCCGTTCAGGACAGCAGATCTGCATTTTAGACATTCAGTTCCTTTAACATTGACTCCAATTGAGATGTCTGAGGGAAAAGTCAGTCCCGTCCACCATACGGTAGAGAGGCAGCTGCTTCTATTCCGTACTTTAATCCCTTTGTGGCCTTAGCTGCAAACATGTCACCCTGGGTCAATGATGTTTTTTTCAAGTTGATTTTTTCTTGCCTCCCTTTCCCCGCCTCCTGCCCAGATTTTCTATGGTTAAAAGGAGCACTTTTGTGGGTGGTCTCTTCTAAAAGTTGAAAATGGTTGTTGATTCTAGTACAAAAGGAAACAACCAGTGGGCACTTAGACTTAACTACTGTACTTGAGAGCAGTACTTAGAACAAATACTGTATTTACATGGACAGAAATTTCAAAAGCTGCCAGCCTGGTGGGGCAAACTTGCTATTGGAATGGCCACACCTACCAATCAGTGCCAGGCAAGTAGCAAGTGGAAAAACCAACGAGGGAAGGAAGAGAGAAGGTAGGAGGAGGGAAGGAGGGGGAAGAGGAGGAGGGATGAAGAACGAGAGGAGAATGAGGAAAGAAGGGAAAGCATGAAGAGAAGCTGGGAGAATTTGAGGAGCTAGAGAGATGGCTCAGGGGTTAGGAGTGCTGATTCTTCTTCCAGAGAGAGGCTGGGGTTCAATTCCCAGCAATCACCTGGAGGCCAACAACTGTCTTTAACTCTAGTCCCAGAATCTGCCCCCTTCAGATTCACACAGATAGTAAGCAAACATTCATGCAGAATAAACACTCATACACATAAAATAAATTTGTTTTTGTTTTAAAAAGAAAGAGTGCCTGAGTTTTCAGTCTCGGGACATCATAGTAGTTCCCCAGCATTCCTTTTCATCCTCTAGAGAATGCTGGAAGCTTACATACTCCAAGGAAAAATCCTTCTAATAGAAAATGTGGCTGCTTTGCTGTATTGCATAGGGCTTGCTATGAGAGTGATCCAATAGGAAGTGTGTACTCAATGTCATTAAGATCAGGGCTTGGGTTTTCATTTTAGTACTATAGATGTACGCATAAGTTAACACAATTGATAATCGTTTCTCAAATCTTCATCCAGACAAGATACAGCCACCATGAATTGAGGCTATTTGGGATCAGAGTTTATCTCTTGGTTTGGCTACTATTCTATCACAATTAATCCCCTTTTAGACCCATTTAGATTCTGTTCTAAGTACTTCTTCACATCTACCTTGATGAGCCCTCTCATTCCACAATTGAAAACAAAAGGATGTATCCCGACAGAGAAAAATAAGTAGATAAAGAGCAATATAAGAAAAAGGAGAAAAAGAGCAGCATTGTAGATCTGATCATTTGTCTCCAGCCACTTAAGAAATCTACATTAGTTTCCTGAAAACACATTATTTTTTAAAGGCTACATAATATATCATGAATTATTAAATTGACTGTCTTAGTCTTTATCTTATAAATGCTTCCTTCTCATTAATTAAGTTGCTTTTCATCTTAAAAGAAATAGAAACCACTGTTGATTTTTAAACTCAACATTTAACTCAATAATATTTTCTTCAATTAGTTTACATCAAAGGAAACTGAAAGTACTATTTTAATGAACATAGTTTAGTCATTTGACCAACATTTCTGGTTTTGTCTACTCAAGCAAATGAACGTCAAACATCTCTTGTTTAATGAACATCCAGTGAGCAGCCATTGAAGGAAACCAAATAGGTTTTGCTTAAATAATCCAGAAACACACACTGACACACTTCACTCTTCCATAAAGGGAACAGTAGTCCTCCCCACAACAGTACAAGAAAACAGAGCCTTTGATACCTATGGGAAGCCAAAGCCAGCAGTCAAATGTAGCCAGCAAAGGCAGGGCTTCTGCTTAGGAAAGTGGAGTCTAGGGGAGCCAAATGCTTGGCATGGGCTTGGACTTATGGGTCCAGAAGAACTTCTTAGTGCATTCCACTCAGGGAAAGCTGCTCTTCTTCCTGCCTGCTAAGTTCTAACTCAAATTTTAATGGAAGTTACTCTCCTTCTCTCCTCACGGCTTCCCTCCCCAATCACCCCACCCCCGAGTGTTCAACAGTATGTTCCTTCATATGGGCTATGTGGAACGTATTTACCATACACTTATGACACAGAGGGAAAATATCAAAAGACTCAGGTTTAAGAGGGATTGATTTAAAAGGCTATTCATTTTGAAGAAAAGTGGCCTGACATAGACTCAGCAAAGACTTCAATGATAGTGTACAATACAAATAATTCTCTATCTGGGTGTCCTGAGAAATTACAGCAAGTGGTTGTAGAGTAATGAATGTTTGTAATTCATTAGCTGCTATTTTAAAATGCAAAGCACACCATGACATCAATGATGTTCTTTTAAATCTCAACGGACAAGCTATTACAATGAGAGCGCCTGGAAAAAGACAGTGCACTCCAATATATATTTGATGAAATTTCAATGTTTCCATAACGGTGATTCAGTAGCATTTCATAATTTATAGAACGACGAAAATTTCCCCAGATTGGTTAAAAAGTACAGATTTTATTTCTAGAAATGTCTCATGAAATTTTAGCAGTAACATGTCAATACTCAAAGCTTGCTAGTGGCCCTTAATATGGCTTTAGTATGCCTTTAAGAAAACAAATAGTATTTGCTGAAATCACATTTTCTTCCTCTGAAAAAGTAAGTATCATTTTTAACTGATTTTTCTTCTTTTCTCACTTTTTATCTTCCTTCAGCTCCTAGACAACAAAACAATGCCTGTTTCTTCCTGTGGAAGAGGAAACTCAATAAATAAAATGGCTACAGGGCCTCAAAGCAGTGAAATTATGGCTTTCTAAGGAGTTGGTTTTTCCTTTATGAAGAAACACATTTTAAAAAGACCTTTCCCAATGCACATTAAGGTCAGGCATACTTCAATGAAATAATTATTTTGGCAGTGCTAACTAAACATTGCTGACTGATAAATGAGGCCCAAATAATTAAGTTCTGTTCTTTTACAATCAAGATTTAGTGTAGTCATCAATCTGAGTAGAATTTAGCATCTGGAGACTTTGGAAGATGAACAAGCTACTAACTGAAATCGGTCATGTGGGAGGTGGTTAAATGACTGCTCGGTTTGAACGTAGCTTTGGATAACTTTCATGTCTTAATCTTCATTAGAACTTGGCTGATCCATTGCTCATTTGTTCCTGCCTTAACTTGGACACTGAGTGCATACAAACAAAAGAAAACCTGTACAGATAATTCAGTGCATCCGATGAGCAGCACAGTGTCCAAAATAAGATGTAACAGTAGGCTATAGCCAAAGTTCTTCTTAATAAAATAATGCAAGTAAAGCAATGTTGTCATAAAAACATTTCGCTTAGAAGCATTAAAAGTGACAGGGAAGAGAGAAGAACAGATTATTCTTTACATGTGTGTCTGTGGAACTGAGATGCATGCCCAGGTTTCCACTGTTATTTATCATTTACCTAATTCACACTTCACAGCCTCAGAATCAGTCATCCAGCTTTTCATACTGTAATCAACACCCACACTTCTCCATCTATTCCTCTTCCCTCCAAGAGCAAAAAAGCTATGGTCAGAGAAATGTTCACATGAGGTATTTCTCCTGGGGGCTGAACTCCAGGTTTCAGCAGACAATGCCCTTAGCAGGTCGTGGGCACAACAACATCAAATCCAGGGAGAAGGGCAGTGGTGTTTGTTAGAAACTACTGATATCACGACCGACTACAGATACATAATGCATATGCATAAATATGTGTGCATTCAATACCCACATGAAATGGTATTTAAATATCTCTGGCCAAGAGTTGTGCACATTAGGAAAAGTAGGGACAAATGCATCCTTAGGTCAGGAACTAAGGCACTGACACCATAAACAGGTGATAGTATTGTCAGGTAAATAGTGGAGAAAAGCCAAATAAGGATGTATATACTATGATGGAAAAGAAGGGTTTCCTTAAAGTGTCCTGGGGCTCCCCAAAGAGGAGAGGAGGGAGCTGAGGCTCCCTATGCCTCTGCCTCTGGTTCTACTTCCATCCTTAAATGCTAACATCAGGGCTAGGGTGGGGAGCCATGGACTCTAAACCACTGTGTGGTCATATGTACGGAAGAACTTACACTTTGTTTATTAAAAGGGAATCCTCTCCCAGAACCATGCAATCTTACTAATTGAAGGTACAAAAAGAATGAATGCAAATCCACGAAGAGAGGGAAAGGACCAGAAAAAGAGTAAACCCCGCCCAAGAACAGGGAAACAGGTGATAGCAGGAGAAAACAGCCAATTGCCCCAAATGCTTAAAACTCCACCTTCATTATTCTGAAAGAAATTTCAATACGGAAGGGGATATCATTCTTGCTTCCGAAGCTCCATTCCCTGGGCTGGCTGTCTGAATCAGTCAGATCTAAGTTTTGCACCGAGAGACGGTTTCGGTTGTCGAGTACTCTTGTTCTCTGAACCAAGAAGTCCCTTTCCAAAAATGTATGGTAAGACGACTCGGACCCTCACTCCTCCAGGTCAACACTTTTATTAACCTAGTGAGCTCTGTTTGTGTCGCTCAGCCCGGCCCCAAGAACAGTCACCGTGAACAATGAGCCAGACGAGGGACCCACCCAGTGAGCACCTGCTAGCCGACGCGCGAGCCTGGGAGCGGGACGCCCGCCCGGGCCTTGGATTCTGGTTTCCCACCCTGCCTTTCCAGACCCCAAGAAAAGCCTGGAGGCAAGTGGTTCCCTGCAAGAGACTCTGAGCTCCCGAGTCAGCCCAGCCTCCCAACACCCACCAGTTAGAGCCGCTGTACCTAAAAAGAACGTAAGCCCAGCGGTGCTGCGGGGTGGTCCAGCCACCACCTACCAGAGGCCCCGCGGGTTCTGACAGGCACCGGCGCCCCGTGGCCCACACTGAAATCCCCAGAGCTGTGGGGTAGAAAGAGGTGGAGCCAGGAGCCTTAAAGTGGCTTCCTCTGGCCCGCCCCTGGCCAGGCAGGGCTCTGGGATCCGGTAAGACACAAAAGATGGGCAACATCCGAGCCTGCCACTGTGCCGTCGCCGGGGTGAGCGGCGGGGCCTCGGGTGGGTCCCTGTCTCCTCTCCCCACCGCTCCGGGTCCACAATCCCGCTTCCTGGTCCCAATTCCACTTCCCTAGTCCCAATTCCCACTCCCTGGTTCTGATCTCTTTTTGGTCCCCGTCCCGGCTCCCGGGTCCCTATTCCCGATCCGTGGTCTCCGCCCGCGGCGGGAGCATCACTGGATGCCGCCGAGCCCGGCGCGCTTTCCTGGAGCTCGAGTGGGCAGCGAAGGGCGCGGGCGGCGGAGACAAGAGACACTTACTTGCCGGAAAGACTGAGCGCCACTCGCTCCTCACTCGCAGGTGTCCGTGTCCGGCCCCGCGGTCCGCGAGGGCGCTTGAGCAGCTTGGAGCTGGGCACTTGGCGAGCCCGGGACACCCTCGCCTCTGCTCAGCTGCGCGCTGTCCCCCGCACCCGGCACGCCGCGGCACCATCCGCAGCCCCAGGCCTCTGCCCCGCTCTCCCACGTCGCTCGCTCCAGGCAGACCACACCCTGTCACCCCCGCAGCCCTCCACTCCTGTCGCTTTGACACTTCACCGGTTACTCCGCCGCCCGGCGTCCTCCCACCCCCTCAGCCCACGTGCTTCAGTGCTCGCTCCCAGCTCCAACTTCCCCCGATGGTCCCCGCCCGCCTGGGAACCTCTGGACTCAGGCTGGAAGGTGCCGAGTCCTTCCTTCCAGAAGCCGAGCCTTAGCACCTAGGTCCTTCCTTTGACGGATGTAATGTGTGCTGTATGCTGTATATCATGTGTAAAGATGTATTTTGTTGTTCTTGCTGTTGTTGAGCCATGCATTGTTACTTTTAATATCATAGAGATGTGTTTATTCCCAGGAATCAATCACTGATTAGTCACTGGCCTTGACCCATCAGCCCAGTTGTTGCCACTTGCAGAAAACCTTCCAAAGTCCCTAGCATCATTTCAGCCAAATGAGCCTACTTTATTTCCTTTCTATGTATGCATGTATGCATGTACGTACGTACGTATGCATGTATGCATGCATTCATGCATTTATTCTATTTGTGGTTTTTTTTCTGTAGGAATATTTTATTATTAGGTTTATTTATTTTTTTTTTCCTTCCTGCAAAGTCTGAAGTTCCTTCCTGAGGGCTGCCTCCTCATCGGTTCAGCCACGGAGGCTTCCCTGCCTCCCTGTTACAACTTTGTCAGCCACCTCTAGTGTAAGCCTCAAGACATAGTGTAAATTCACGAATGCTCAAAACTGCCCCTAACTTATGAAGATAAACTTTAGCCATTTTGTATCAAGCTCAAAGGAGGAGTTTAATTGCGTGCTTGGCTGTATCCCAAATCCTAGGTCCTGTAGAAACCCAGGGACGTTTTACATTTTGCTGAGTGATTTCTCATACTATGATGAGACTTAGCAGGATTAATAACTTGGGTTATCACTAAATGTGACACTTTAAAGCTTTTTCTAGAGCGTGGACTCCAAGTATCAAACATGCACAAGCTTGAGTCCTTGGGCCTTTCTTAACACTGCACTTGGATGCCCACCTGCCCAGCCACAAACTGCTTTAAGGACCGCTACCACAGAAAACCACCCAGACACCTTTCTTTTTAGAATATCATTGTTCTCTTTACCTCTTATTTTAGTCTCACTTTCTTAAGAGTTTTAAGAAATAAAATAATAACCTCTTAAAGGTCTTGTTGCACTCATTGTCTTAACTCTTACATATAATAAAATTTCTGTATCGTGCCCCAGCCACTTACCCAGATAACCTTATCCCTTTAGTTTCTTCCTCGAAAAAAACAGCAGCTCATGCTTACTAAGTAAAGAGACCACCTACCAGCCAGCACGGCTGGAAGAGCTCTGCTCCTTAGACATTTTATAGATGACACCAGGAGAAGAAGGGAATCAAAGAGCTTTTATTAATCATTGCAGCAAGGACTGGATTCCCAGCCACCTGCTTGGTCTTGACCAGCACAACACCTGTCTTATCACAATGTCATATACCTATTAAGGAACAAATATTTGAAAGAAAATATATGTATTTATCCATATTTAGCTGCATTGCCAGAAACTGAGCAGACATCTGGTGGACTATTGAGACAGACATAGATAGATTTTCCAGATCAAAAACTCTTGGTAACGTCATGAACACTATAACCTTCATTTAAAATATGGGAGGGACATGATCTATCTTAGCATTTCAGGTTGTCTGTGTAAAATAACTCAGCATTCAAACTTGGATTCAAGGTTTGTACTGGCTGGTTTTGTGTGTCCACCTGACACAATCTATAGCCATCAGAGAGAACGGAGCCTCAGTTGAGGAAATGCCTCCATGAGATCCAGCTGTAAGGCATTTTCTGAATTGGTAATGAGGCGGGGAGGGCCCAGCCCATAGTGGGTGATACCATCCCTGGGCTGGTGGTCCTGGGTTCTGTAAGAAATCAAGTTGAGCAAGCCAGGGGAAGCAAGCCAGTAAGCAGTACCCTCCATGGGCCTCTGTGTCATTAGCTCCTGCCTCCAGGATCTTACCCTGTTTGAATTCCTGTTTCTGACTTCCTCCAATGACAGACTATGGCCTAGAAGTGTGATCCTAAAGAAGCTAAATAAGAAGGTGAACCCAAAGAAAAAACATATAGTTATCCTCCTGG
>LOJH01026827.1:0-18261 GCA_001685095.1 Ellobius talpinus
CTAATCTACATGGGAAGTAGAAAAAGACAAGATCTCCTGAGTACATTGGGAGCAGGAAAACCATGGGAAAGGGTAGAAGGGGAGGGGAGAGGATGGAAGAGGAACGGAGAAAAATATATAGCTCAATAAAAACAATAAAAAAGAAGTGCCATGGCCAGGCGGTGGTGGTGCACGCCTTTAATCCTAGCACTGTGGAGGCAGAGGCAGGCAGATTTCTATGAATTCAAGGCCACCCTGGTCTATAAGACCTAGTTCCAGGACAGGCTCCAAAGCTACAGAGAAACCTAGTCTCAAAAAAAAAATTGACAAACAAACAAAAAAAATAAGAAGAGGAAGAAATGCTGTGTAGGTGGTTGCTATTATTAAACTTTATCAAATGTCTATGTCCAGTCTTCAAGCTTTAATTCAGTGTCATTGTGGAGGTTGCTACCTCTTTCTGAGATATATATTATTTTCCCTGTATCTTAGACAACAAATCCAGAGGATTATGAAATATGCTGCATTGATTAACTGTAAATGACATAGGAAGGTTTTGAACAATGGACTGATTTTCACATCGGTGCATTTTGTGATCTGTTATGTTTCCAGTTCAATGCCAACATATTGGCATTGAGAAATATTATATCCAGTTCCTGACTTTCTGAGTATTGAAACTCCAAAAGTCATTCACAGCTTCCAGTAAAGTACTCATTTTGCAGGATCACTAGGGAAGACGAAGAGGAACAGCTGCAGGGAGTTCAGCTCCAGCAGAAGAGCTGAAGTTTGAATGGTAAGGAAGTAGCTGCCCTGGGTTTCCCTGAAGAGCAGTGATTTGTTAGGTGCAGATTGCATCAGAGAAACAGCCCAGGTCATCACCCTTCAGGGATCTGATAGTTGACCTGAGTTTAGTTCCATCCTTGCAATAAAAGACTGCAAGAATTGCCCTGGAAGGTTGCTTTCCTTAAATAACTTGCAGTGGTTAGGGAACAGACATATTTGGAACTTCTAAAGTAATGTTTGCATTTTACTAATACTTCATTGAAAGCAATCTCATGAACTTTGACCTCCCCTGTGACATTCAATAGTATATTCTGAATGGTTTCCTGGATGACCCCATACCCCATAGGTAGTAAATATATCTTTGGAAACTAAAGTGATACTGACATTCTCTTCTAAGTTTCCTTTCTTTACAGGCCTTATTATCACCATTACTGTCAGTGGCCTTGTGCTTGCTAAACTTTCAAGTCTTTCTTTTCTTCCAGAAAATTGGTAGGTGCTGTTGAGATCTCCTAACTCTCTACCTCTGTCTTTTCCTTTTCCTCTACTTCCCTCTTTTTCTTCTCTCCCTTCCACTTCAACTCACTCTATATTTCAATTACAGCTATTTTACTGCATCACATTTCTGATTATGACTTTTTTACTGTGTATGAATGTGGCAGATAGGGCACAGAAATGCTACAAGAGGGCACACTGATGGCACAGCAGTACAAAGCAATGCACATTAAAGAACTGTGAGAGCACAGTAGGACACAGGAATGGTACAACAGACAAAGAGATGGCATTAGTAGGACACTGCAACAACAAACTAAGGTACATTGATGGAATAATAGGATACTGTGATGCCACAAAGGATGCAGTGATAGAAAAAAGGACATGGTGAGGACATTTAGATGATAAATGATAGAACAATTAAGGTACAAAAGAGCAAAGTGGTACCACAAGAGGAAGATGATATGGCATAATGGCAATGTTATGACACACTAGAGCACACTGATGACACAAATGATCGCTGAGATGAGAAGAGAGAGCAGAATGATGGTACAGAAGGGCAAAGTGATGGTGCAAGAGGCCATTTCACTGCTGACCTAGTATGACTCAGGAGGGCAGAGTAAGGACTCAATAGGGAACAACAATGGCATAATAGGTCAAATCTATGAATCTGTATGGCACAGAAATATCACAAGACACTATAATACAAAGGGCAATGTGATAGCTCAGTAGGGAACAGTGATGGTAACATAGGACAATAGTACACTGTGATGGCTCTAGGGCATAATCATGGCTCTAGGGCATAATGATGACTCATTAGGGCACAATGATTGCAGAACAGTTCAGAGTGATAACACAAAAGGACACAATGATGATATAAGAAGGTATTGTGATGAATTAAAAGGAGCATTAGTGATAGCACAAGAGGACACATCAGTGGCATTGTGTAGATTTCTGGTGACATAGTAGCATTAGCATTGTGAAGACTCAATATGGCAAAGTAATAGGCCAAGAGATGACAAAATAAGACACTGTGATAGCTCACTAGGCCAAGAGATAGCACAATAAGACACTGTGATAGCTCACTAGGCCAAGGGATGACACAATAAGTCACTGTGATAGCTCACTAGGCCAAGGGATGGCACAATAAGACACTGTGATAGCTCACTAGGACATTGAGATATGACAATAGATAACTGTGTTGACACAAGAGAGCAAAGTGATATCACAAAGGATATGGGGTAGCACAATAATTCACAGTAATTGCATAGTAACCCACTGTACTTGGATAGCTCAATAGCAGACAATGATGGCCCAAGCATAATGGCTACTGAGATGAATTAGTAGGGCATAGTGATATCAGAAAAGGATATAGTGATGGCACAACAGGCAACAGTATAAATGACCAAGTAATCACAAGTTAAGATACCATGATATCACAAATGACCACAGTGATGGTATAGCATCAGTACCAATAGCATTGTGGTGACACAAAAGGTCATAGTGATGATAAAATCATGCATGATGATTATATAATATAGAGTGGTTCTATAGAGACCATAGGACACTGTGGTAATAAGAGGGCACTGTGATTATTTAATAGAACACAGGGATGGCCCAATAGGTTAAAGTAAACACACAATAATAGGGCACTGTGGTGATACTGTAAGACAAAATGATGGCACGATAGCACACTGAAGGAATAAAATGTTTTTGTGATGGCATAATAGGTCACTGTGAAGCTTCAATATGAGAAAATCACAGTACCATATGACACAGTAAGGGCACAATAGGAAGCTGTGATGACTCAATAGAGAAAAGTGATGGCAACATAGGGCACAGTGATGGCGTTGTGATGGCACCATAGAGCACAGTGATGGCACAATATTCCAATGTGATGGCAAACTATGGCACTGTGATGGCAACAGGACACTGAGGTGACTGAATAATTTTCCACAGGACACTGTGGCAGCACAATAGGCAGAAGTCAATGCACAATACATCATTGTGATGGCCAATAGGACACACTGGAAGAGTAAGTTGCTCTTGTGCTAGCGTAATAGGTCACTGTGATGACTCAGTATAAGAAAAATCACAGCACTTTATGACATGGTGGTGGCACAATAGGACATATTGAAAGTGCAAGATGGAATTGTGATGGCACAATAGGCTACTGTGATGGCATAGTGGGGAACTGTTCTGAATCAGCAGAGCACAGTGATGGCAAAAAAGGACACTGATAAACAGGATAGGACATAATGTTGACAAAATATGGCACAGTGGTGGCACAATATTCCACAGTGATGGCAAATAGGACACTGTGATGCCATAATAGGTGTGCTAGATAGTTTTATGTCAACTTGGCACAAGCTAAAGTTATCTAAGAGGAGGTAACCTCAATTAAGGAAATACCTCCATAAAATCCAGCTTTAGGCAAGTCTCTGAGGCATTTTCTTAATTAGTGATTGATAATGGATGTTCCAGTCCCTTGTGAATGGTGCCATCCATAAGTTGGTGGTTCTAGGTTCTATAAAAAAGAATACTGAGCAAGCCATGATAAGCAAACGAAAAAGCAAAATCCCTCCATGGCATCTGTGTCAACTCTTGTATCCAGATTCCTACCCTGTTTGAGTTTCTGTCCTGACTTCCTTCAGTGATGGACTACCATGGGAATGTTTAAGCCAAATGAACCTTTCCATTTTCAACTTGCCTTTGGTCATGGTATTTCATTATAGCAAAGATAACCATAATTAAGACAATAGGGTACTGTGATTACTCAATAAGGCACATTATTGCCACCTTGTAATACACTGTTGGGAGAAAAGGGCATCATGATGGTACAATACGGTTCTGGGATAGCTTAATAGACAATAATGATATTCCATTAGGACACAGTGGTGGCACAACAGGACACTGTAATTGCACAATAGTGCGGTGATGGTAGAAGTGGATATTTTAATAGTGCAATAAGATAGGTGATTGTAAAATAGGCCACTGTTAGAGTTATAGTGTAACAATGATCATTTCATAAGCCAGAGTGATGGCACATTAGGTCAGAATGATGACACAGTGATGGACTATTATGCCTAAGGGTACCATGTTAGAACAGTACAATGAAAAAATTAAGGCATTGGAATGATTAGTACAGGCACAGTGATAGAACACAGTGAGGGCCCAAATAGGTCATACAAATAGCAAAATAGGCCACAGTGATAGCACAATATGAAATCATCATGCCCAACTAGGAAATTATGTTGGCTCAATTAGGAATAGAGATGATACAATAGGGAACATAGATGGCTCTATATGCCAAAAGGATGGCACAAGATGATAATAATGACATAGTAAGCCACTGTGATGACTCATTAGGACACAGTAACATCAAATTAGGCCACAAATATGGAAGAAAAAAACAAAGTGAAGACTCAATATGATACAGTGAAGATGTAATAGGTCACAGTGATGGCAGAGTAGGCCCACAGGGATATCAGTACTAGACTTTATAATAAAAAGTTTGGCACAGGAATGTCTTTATTAGGACCAATAATAGCACAATAGGCCAGAGTGATTGCACAATAGGAAACTGTGATCCTACACAAGGACACTGTATTGGCACAATTGGGCACAGAGATGACAGAAAAAGAATAGAGATGGCCCAATATAACACTGTAATGACACAGTAGGGCACTGTGATAACTCACTCAATATGGCAGATGAAGTATTATAGGCCATGATGATGGCAAAATAGAGAAGTGTTATTAGTTAATAAGGCACAATGATTGCACATTCAGCCACAATTTGGCACAAAAGCATGACAGTGGCACAACAAGACATAGTGATACCACAATAGGCACAAAAATGACTTAATAGTGCACAGTGATGACACAATAGGTCAAGTTCATGACATAATATGGCTCAGTGATGAATTTTATGATACCATAGGACACTATGATGACTTTAATAAGAGTGATGAGATAATAGGGAACAGTGATGGAAAGGCAGGTCACTGTGTTCACAGCAGGACACTGTGATAGCACAGTATGCCAATGTCATTACTCAGTAGGGCCCAGTGATTTCACAATAGGCTATGTTAATGACAGAACAAGCCACTATGATGGCACAATAAGACATTATGGTAAGTGAGTAGAGATATAAAGACTGCTAAGGCACAATGATGGTACAATGAGCCAAAATTATTGTACAACGGGCAAATGCTATGACTCAATAGGGGAAAGTGAAGACTTAGTTGGACACAGTAATGGTACAATCATCCATACTTATGGCACAGAAGTGAATCTGATGACCTGATAGGATACTGTGAAGTCTAAATAGGCCACAATGATAGCACAATAAGACAGTGACTTACAATAAGGCACTGTGATGTCACTATATGGCAGTGGTTTCATATTAGTGAGCTGTGAGGTCTCAGTAGGTCACAGGAGAGGCACAATGGGAAGGACAGAATGTGGCACAATATGGGATATGATGACTCATTCATGTACTGTGGTAAGTCAATGCATGGTGATTGCACAGCAGGGCATAACATTTACTTTATAGGACACAATGATGGTACAGAAAAACAATGTTATGGCAAAAAGGATACTTTGTGGCACAATAGGCAACTGTGATGACTCAATATGGCACTGGGATTGCACAATAGGTTTTAGTAATGGGATAATAGGACACATGATGGCAACAGGCTAATGGGAACAAACTGCAAAACACTTTATTGGCACAATAGGACATTGTGATGTCTCAATAAGACACAGTGATAACAATATTACCGAATGACAGAAAAATAGAAAATAGTGATAGAATAATAGGCCACAATAATGAGAGAATATGAAGCTGATGAAAGAATAAGAATCTGTGAAAGAAAATATGACACAATAGGACACAGTGGTTAAACAATATGACATGTACTACTCTAATAGTACACTGTGGTGCACATTAGGATAGGATACAGTGATGATAAAATAGGAATTAGTAATGGCACAATAGGACATTATAATGACAAGATAAAACACTACAATTATTCAATAAGACACAATGATGACACATTAGCCTAATGTGATGGCACCATAGGGCTCTGTGATGACCCAAAGATGGCACAATAAAACATAATCTTGGCTCAAGATTACACTGTGAAGACATATGTGTAACTGTGATGAGTCAGTAGGACACACTGATGCCACAGTAGTACACTCGCATCAGGTACAATAATGGCACCATAGGGCACAGTGATTGTTCAGTAGGTCACTATGATAACTGTAAAGAAAATGAACAGCACAGTAGAGCACAGGGATGACACAAAAAGGCATTGTAATGCTACAATAGTGTCTAGTAATTGCAAAGACTCCACAATTTTGTGACATAATTTGGCACTGTGATAGTATAATATGCTACAGTGATGGCACAACAAGACATAGTGATAGCACAATTGGCTAAAGGGACAACAAACTAGGATAATGGGATGGTAAGATATGACACTATAATGTCACAATACATAACAGCAGTGACTCAATAGAGCATGGTGGTGGTATAAAGGATACTGTAATGGCACAATAGTACACTGTGTTGGCTCAGGAGGACACAGTGATGGCACAATATGGTACACTGATGGCAAAATAGGCCAGGCCTGGGACTCAATGTAGCACTGTGAACACACTATGATGGCTCAATAGGGCACAGTGACATTAAAGAAGGGCACTTGGCTGATGCAGTAGGAGATAATGACAACAAAATAGGCCAAAGAAATTGCAAAAGAGGGCACAGTATTATCACAGTAGACACGTGATGGCAAAATGAGGCACCATTTTTATGGCACAATTGGACACTGTGATGACATTGTATGGCACTGTGAGAATACAAGGGTACACTAATGATACAAGAGGGGCTGCAATAGGTTATTATTATTACTCAATGGAGCTAACTCATTGATGGCATATTGGGCAACACATATGGAACAATATGGCCTAGTTATATCACAATGTGTCATAGTGATAGCACAAAAGCCATGGTGATGGTATGATAGAGCACAACAATAGCATATAGGAAAATAGAGCATATAGAACAATGGAGTATATATGCAACACAATAGGCCACAGAGGTAGCATAATATGATACTATAACACAAGAGGCAACTATCAATACTCAATAGAGAATAGTGATGGCACAATATGCTTTAGTGACAGAAAACTAGTGAGTGGTGTTGACTCAAAAGGACATAGAGAGAGCATAATAGGTCACAGTGATGGCACATTAGAGCATAGTAGTGACACATACTAGGCAGCAGTGATGGCACAAGGGGCAAAGTATTAGCATAATAGGGCATAGTGTTGGTTCAGTAGACAAACAATGACACAAAAAAGGAACTTTGGTGACAAAAGAGAGCACAATGTTAGTGCTAAAATGCCAAGTTATAACACAACACATCACTGAGATGACACTATAGAACACTGCGATGGCATAGAAGGGTAATGCACTCAATACAGTACAATGATGATTCAATATGGTATAGTGATGAAATGTTAGAACACAGTAATGGCAAAATAGACCACTTATAGCACAACAGTGAATTGTGATAACATGATGGGACATAGTGATGACCCAGTAGGGCACATATGTCTCAATAGTCTAGCATGATGATGAAATTGTGATGACTCACTATGACAGAATAATGGCACAATAGGAGAGAGACAAAAAAGTGGAAAGAGTGAAAGCACATTATAGTACAAGAATGCACAAAGGGATACTTTGATGACTTAAGAGGGCACATAATGACACAATAGGGCATAGTGATAACACAATAGGTCACATTGTGAGCAAAAAATGCCATAGGAATGGCACAGTAGTGCAAAGTGACAGCATCATAGACAACTGGAATGGCAAAATAGGACACTGACAATAACTCATTAGAACACAGTTATGACATAATAGTGGACTGTGATGAAGTACTGGAACAGTAGTGATGGCACAATAGGACACAGATATGGCAATATTCCACTTGCAATGAATAATATAACATTGTAATGACACAATAGGTAACCATGATATTCTCAGTAGAACACAGTGGTGTCATAATATCACTGAATGGTGACATAGAAGAACATAGTGGCAATATTAGGGGCCACAGTGAAGGCATAGAAGAAAATTGTGGTGGCAGAAGAGGATTCTATGATGCCCAAAGAGGGCACAGTAATTACATAAGATTGAAGGGAAGGAAGAAAAAGACGTTATAATGACATAGACAGTAGGACTCTGTGATGACTCAATGGAGCACAGTTGGGGCACAATAGGCCACAGTTTTGACAAAATATGCTTTGACTTGGTGTGGCACAATGATGACATAGTAGGTCACAATGATGGCACAATAAAACACAGTGAAGGCACAATAGGAGACAGGTTTGTCACAAACAGCACAATGGCGACATAATAGAACATAATTATGGCACAGTGATGACTTAATAGAGCATAATGATGGTATAATATTACTGGGTGATGGCACTATAGTACACATATAGCAGTCTGGGCCACAGTAATAGCAAAGATGGAAACTGTGATGACCAAAGAGGACTGTATGATTCCAAAATAGGTCACAATGATGGCACAAAAAGGCACTTAGTAACATAGTATGGTGTTGTGATTACTCAATATTGCACAACAATGACACACAGGTCATAGTGACACTACAATAGGACACTGGGATGATTCAATGGGCATTACAATGACTCAGTATGACAGAGAGATGGCAAAATTCTGCATAGTGAATGAGCATTATGGTACAATGATGCACAAAGAGACACTGATGACTTAAGATAGCACAGGGATGGAAAATAGGGCACAGTGATGACATAATAGAGCATAGTGTGAGTAAAAGATGCTACAGGGATAGCACAGTAGTGCAAAGTGACAGCACCATTGTCAAACTGAATGGTACATTATAGCACTGATGGTGACTTGGAGCTCAGTGACTTGGGGCACAGTGATAGTATAATAGTAGACTGTGGTAACTCTTCAGGGCATAGTGCTGTCACAGTAGGCACAATGCTTTCTTAATACAGCACAATGAAGCCAAAATTATGGCATATAGCTGAATGTGGTGACACCAAAGGACAGTGTAATATCAAAATAGGAGGCAATGATGGCACAATAGGATACAGTGATGACAATGAACCATTGTGTAAAAACCATAGAATACTGCAGTAACACAAAGGGGCACTGTGATGTCTCAGTAGGACACAGTGACTGCACTATTACCAAGTGATAACACAGTTGGCCATAACAATGGCAGAGTCTGAATGTGTGGTGACCAAATAAGACTGAAGGAAAATCAGGCCACTATGATGGCATAATTGGACACAAAATAGCCAAATTGGGCAAACTTATGAAACAATGGACCACAGTGAGGCACAAAAAAAAATTAAGGTGCAATTGCAAATTTGATGACATCAAAGGACACTGTAATGACTAAAACACAATGGAGGCACAATAGGGGAAAGAGATGGCAAATTAGGATACAGTGAAGGTATAACAAGGCACAATAATGATACAAAAAGACAATGGGATAACATAAGAGCATGATGATGTTATGAAAAGGCAAAGAGGAGGCAAAAGAAGACACTGTGATGGCACAATAGGACACAGTGATGGCATACATAATAAGACAAGTTGAGGAATCAATAGGGCACAATGATGATGCAGTGTACACTGAAGG
The DNA here is from genome assembly GCA_001685095.1 of Ellobius talpinus. Lineage (NCBI taxonomy): Eukaryota > Metazoa > Chordata > Mammalia > Rodentia > Cricetidae > Ellobius > Ellobius talpinus. The sequence goes on from LOJH01026827.1 coordinate 9,965, forward strand.
CAAAATAGGGCCAATTCATGGCACAATAGGGCACAATGATTGCACAACAGGCCATAGTAACAGTAGAGTTGGAAACTATGATGACAGAATAACAGCCTGTTAAGGCAAATAGAGCACTTTCTTGTAAAAAAATTGACACCGTGGTGTCACAATAGGGCCCTATGGTGGCACACTAGATAACATTTATAGTACAAGTTGGCATTGTAATGGGACACATTGTTAGGTTGATGGCTCACTGGGGCATAATGATGGCAAAATGATGCCAAAGTAGGTCAGAATGATGATACAATAGAACACTGTGATAAGAACAATGTGATGACCCAATGGGGAATAGTGATGACACATTAGGCTAATGCAATGACACACTAGTATACTGCCATGACACAATAGGACACAATGAAGGCACAAAGCAAAAACCTTCAGCAGAATAAAAAATTGTTATTGTACAATAGGCAGTTATGACAGTAAAATAGAACACCATGATGACATAATTGGACAAGTGATTACACAAGATAGAGCTAAGATGACTCAAAGCACAGAGTGATGGCACAATAGGGCACTATGCTGGCAAAATAGGTCTTTATGTTGGCAAGATAGAGAAGTATGAAGGCATCATAGGACATAGTGATGTGACACAATAACCACAGAGGTGGCACTATATTGCATAGAAATGTTTCATTATGTCGAAAAAGACAGTGATATCACAATAAGACACGGTGATGGCACACTTGATGACATTAATAGCACAAGTTTGCATCTTCATGGGACATTACAGAACAGTGATGGCTCAGTAGGATATAATGATGCCACAATAGGAAACTTTAGTTGCTCAATATGACACAGTGATGGCAAAATATGTCAGAGTTAAAACACAATAAGATGGCAGCACAATCGGAATATTACAATACCATAATGACCCAATTGGATACAGTGGTGGTAGAATAGGCTACTGCAAAAGAACATTAGGAAGTTGTGATTCCACTATAGGACACAGAGAAGGCACAAGGGAAAAGGTTTTACCATACAAGAAAATTCTGATTATATAATAGGATGCTGGGTTGGCACAATAGAATGCTGTGCCAGCAAAGTATGGAACTGAGATGACTCAATCAGGCACAGTAATGGCATCATAGGAACAGTGATGGCACAATAGGACACAATAATGGCACATTAGTACATAATGATATAATAATAGGGCATGATGATGGCACAATACAGCACAGAGAAAGCACAATAGGGCTCATTGATATCTTAATAGGACACAGCAATATCAAAATAGAACAACGTGACTACACAATAAACACTGTGGTGGCAATATAGGACACAGACATGGTATAATAGGAAAACTTGATGGCTCAATAAGACACAGTTTAGGCACAATATAAAATGATGATTTCACAATAGGACACAGAAATGACACAGCTTGGGGTTCTGATAATTCATTAGGGCACATTGATAACATAATAGGACACGGTGATGACAATAGCCCACAGGGAATGTATAAAAGAACAATCTAATTATAAAACAGGGATTAGTGGTAGTGTAATTGGATAGTATGATGGCATTATAGGATAATAGTTTGTCACAATAATGAACTCTGATGACTTATTGGTGCACAATGATCTCAATATAGCACAACATGCCACTGGGATGAAGCAATAGGGCACTGTATTGACAAGAGAGGGTACTGTGATGACTCAGTAGTTTACAGGGATCACCTGATAGTGAAGAGTCATGGAATAGTAGTGCACAATGAGATCACTATAGGCCACAGTGGTGGCACCCCAGAGTGTCTGGTTACTTCCTTTCCCCCACCATGAAGGTCTGCAACAAGGAAAAGGTCAATAAAGTTCTTCAAGTATGCTGGTGTCCCCTTACCATATTGCATCTTATAGGATTAGTGAAGGGCATGTTTTTTGGGCCTTCCCATTGTGGAGGATTAGGTTTTACACAGCATTCCCACACTAGCACTGCAATTTCCATGAGCTTTAAAATCCTTTCTTCAACACTAAACCAAGGAACATCAGGCATCTCCAATTCCTTTTTATTAGGCAATCTTTTGACAAATGCTTCAGACAATCATTCAAACAAAGTTTTGACGACTTTCCTTTTTTACTGTGGAAGCTTCCATTTTAAGCCTTTATCTCCATGCAGAGGGCACATATTAACAAATTCAGCCAGATCCAGTTTTATGTTCCTTCTAGCATTATTCTACACCTTTCAAATCCATTCCCATACATATTCCCCAGACTTCTGCTTGAATGAATTAGCCAACTCATTAAACTCTTTATTAGTGTAGCATGCCTACTCATGGACTACACTTTCTATTTCTCCTCTAGGAGCTTGGTTGTAGGTCTAGAGATTACTATTGGTGGGCCCTAAGGAATATCAGTATTGTCTTGCCTAGCATCTCCTTCAGAGAAAAATCACTGCTGGTTTAGCAGACAATGAAGGATTGATTTTCTTAGTCAAAGACAAAAAAGGCAATATTTCAAGGGGTGGGGTAGAGTTTATTTTCTGCTGAGCACGGAGAGTCTACTTCCTCAGGTGAGATAAACCCTTGAAAGCCTGAGGGTTCAAAGTTCTCAGCTTCAGTAGTGTCCTCCCATACATCTCCTTCCCAAGTTACAGGATCCCATTCTGTCCTAATTAATGCCCTTATTTCAGCTGCTCGTTCATTTCCTGACAACTTGTCACAAGTTAGAGTCATTGAAGAGGAGGGAATCTCAAATGAGAAAATATCACCATAAGATCAAGCTGAGGGTAGGCAGGTAAGGTATTTTATTAGAGGCCCAGCCCATTATGGGTGATGTGATCCCTGGGTTTTATAAGATAACAGGATGAGGAAGCTGTGATGAACAAACCAATCCAATAAGCAGCATCTCTTCATGGCCTCTGCCTCAGCTTCTGCTTTCAGGTTTCTGTTTTGTTTGAGTTCTTGCCCCAGTGTTCCTAAATGGTAGACAGTGATGTGGATGTGTCCCCTGCTTTGTCTCTGGAACCATTTTACACATTAGCCTCTGTCTTTCCATGTCCACATATAGTGAGCTTACAGTTCCTGGGAATTTCAGGACCCTCACCTTATTCATTCCCTAAATTATGCATAGGCTCTGCCCTTCCCCACAGGGAGTCTGCTTAGTCTTAGGTCTGGTAATAGGTGTAGAGGTTACTACTGATGGGTCCTGAGGACCATTAGTTCTCTTTTGTCTGGCATCTCCTGCAAAGAAAGTCACTGTTTTAGCAGACAATGAAGGGTTAATTTCCTCAGTCAAAGACAGAATGAGTAATATTTCAGGATGTGCTGGGAGAACATCTTTTGCTGAGGGTTGAGAGACTACTTCTTCAGGTAAGAAAAACACTTAAAAATCTCAAGGTTCAAAGTTCTCAGCTTTGGGTCTCAGAATACGATCATTCCACACATTTCCATCTGTAGTTACAAGATCCTATTCTTTAATCCATTAATGCCTATACTTTAACTGTCAACATAGTCCAAAACTGAGATTTGAATTTTTATTGTAATTCACCCCACATTATATAATGAAGGCTTCAGTATGATTTTCTGAACCATGAACTCCAAGGCAGCTGGATAGAAGATTCTCTTCCAGGGCACAATTAGAAACCCTTAGTTGTTTATGTGAATCTGGAGCTGGTCAGTTTTAACACTGAGTTCACTGTTGTTCTTCATAATATTCTTATGCTAGAAGTTTGATAGTTTTATTATGGAACTCATTCCTACCCTTTTCTATATATCCAGAGATCCTAGGAAAAATCAACAATCATAATTTTCTTTATTTTTCCACAAATGATCAGAAGTTTTATATAGAGAGTGATTAAATTGATTGTTCCTCACAATGAATCAAGTTCTCTAGAGGAAAAGAACTGATAGAGAATGTATATATACTAGGTGTGTATATATTATGATAATATCAATATAATAAAAATAATCAACATATATTGATTGATTGAATATATACATATATATTCATTCTATTGTCATAGTGATGGCAAAATAGGGAATAGTGATGAGTCATTAGGACACATGATGGCACAATAGAACATAGTGATGTGATAGCCAAATATGGCCCAGAGATCGCATAAAAGACCATGGGGAATGACAATAGGTCACACACTGGGATTATGTAATAATGAATGGTTGTGACACAATAGCACATAATTATATTACAATTGGCCACAAAGATGGAAAAGTGGGAAATCATGATGTTTCAACAGGACACGGTGATGGTATAATCAGATCTTGATGGAACAAGAAGAAATTGTGATCACTCAATAAGGCACAGAGATGGCACAATAGGACACTGTAATGATATAATTGTCTTCCATCATGACTCAATTGGACAACATGATGGCACAATTATCAAGTGTTAAAGCTAAATAGGGCTCACTGATGACATAATAGGTCACATATGACAGGATTGGCGCAATTGGAGAGTGTGATGACATGATGGGACACAGTGTTTACTAAAGAGTACATAATTGTGGCACAAAAGGTTAATGTGCTGGCACAATAGGGAAATATGATGACATAACAAGACCATGAGATGGCTAAAGAGGTCAATACAATGAAGAATAATAGCTAACAAGTCCAAGTTTATGACACAAGAGTTAAAACCAGAGTAAGGAAGTGTGATGACACCGTAATGTTGTGAGTTATCCACCAGAGAAGACTATTCAGTCATGGGCTCAAGACAACAGGAAGTCTTTATAAGTCAGTCAGAGTCTATACTGAGTGTTCGGTTCCTGAGTGCAGTCATGAGCCTTTCTCAGAATAAGCTTTTAAGGACAAAAAAAACACACCCTGGATTGACACACCTCATCACAAAGAGTTAGCCAGGAGCAGAACTACAGAACCCAAAAAGCGAGGTTAGTACATTTAGGTTAGTGCATATAGGAACTTTCCCAGAAGTGTGGACTTTGGTAAATTAGGTCTTTGTTCTTATTTTTGGCAGGTGTTGCTACCTGTGTGCTGGGTTCTAAGGCATGAATGTTACCTCCACAGTGACATCAAATATGCCACTGTGTCTGTGGTCTACAAAGGTCTGGGGGCCTGCTACAATAGGTCACTTTGATGAATCAATAGAAAACAGCAATGTGATGCCACAATAGGAAACATTGATAGCACAATATGGCACAGTAATGGCACCGTCATGGCATAATAGGATGTTGTGATGGCAAAAAGAACATCGTGATGCCACAATAGAGCATAATGAGGAAACATAAGCCAGAATGATGGCACAGTAGGACATAGTAATAGCATGATAGACCACTGTAATGACTCAATAGGACACAGTGATAGCACAATAGGAAACACTGTTGCCAAAAAAAGGAAATTGTAATGGCATATGAAGAAACTGTGATGGCAAACAGAGAACTGTAATGACCCAACAGAGTACAATGATAGCACACTAGGATAAATTGATGCCACAATAGGACACTATGATGAAAGAATATAGTGATGACTCAAAGGACACATGTGATTGAACAAGCTTAATGTGAGGATGCAATGGGGACTTTCAATGAGATAATAAAGCAATGCAAAGGTACAATAGGATATACTGATGGAGAAGTTGTCATTGTGATGGCACAAGAGGTCACTGCAGTGACCCAACAGGGTGCACTGTTTCTATAACTGTGTACTGTGGTGATTTCAGACGGCATAGAAATGGTACAATAGGAACAGTGGTAGCGTAATGTGGTATTGTGGTGACACTATAGGACATAGTAATATTACAAGAGGGAACTGTGATGACATAATAATGCACAGTGATGACACAATTGGACACTGTGACCATACAATAGATCACACTATTGGCACAATACAATACAGTGATGGCACAATGGCACAATCATACACCAAAGTACTCTAGTGGTTCAATTGGGCATGGTGATGGAATAATAGATTACTGTCTTCACCTAATTTGGCACTTTGATGACACAAAAAGGAATGTGATAATACAGTAGGTCATGGTGATCACCCAGCAATGTAGTGGTAAAGTAGAATTATCTTTCATACAATAGGACAATGAAGTCACACAGCAAGGTACTATTATGGCACAAACTGGCATGGTGATGGCCCAAGAGAGCATTGCAATAACTCAACAGAGCTCAGTGACGACTCAATAGGACACTGTGATTATGCAATAGTTCACAGTGATGGCACAAGAAGACACTGTTCTAGCATATTTATATGTACACACACACATATAATTGTTTACTGAAAACAGTCCGTGGGATAAGTGTCACTCAGTGAAACACAGTTATAGCACAATAGGACACAGTGATAAAACAGTAGACCCAGGAAATATCACCATAGAACACAATAATGAAACAATCTGTTACTGTAATGGCACAATAGTGGCATAATAAGTCAGAGTGATTGCATAATAGAAAACTGTGATGCCACACTAGGACATTGTGATGACACAATAAGGAAGGAGATGACAAATATGTGACTGGGATGTCACAAGATGACACTGTAAAGACACAATAGGCCACTGTGATGATTCATTAGGGCATAATGATGAAAAAGTAGTCCACAGTGATGGAACAATGGGGCACAGTGATGATATAATATTGCCAGTAATAATGAAATAGGTTGAGGTGAAGAAACATGTGGAACAAACTCATGGCACATTAGGACGCAGTGATGATACAAAGAGCATAGTGATGACACAAAAAAATACTGATATGATAAATGACAGCACTATAATGGTAAAAAAAAGTGCAAAGTAGTATCACAACAGGACATTGTGATGCCACAGCAAGCCAACATGATGATAGACTCAACAGAGTACGATGATGGTATAATAGGACACAGTATGGCATAACAGCACAACATAATACAAAGTAGAACATTTTTATGACAAAAGAGGACAAAATGGAGAAACAAGCCTATAGTGAAGGGACAATAGAGTGCAGTAAAGAAATAACAAGATAAAATGATGGAACAATAGGCCTAAACCCTAGAACACAATGATGCATAATATGGGACAGCTATGTCAAAACAGGGCACTGTAAATATATGAAAGGGCATTGTGATAACTGAGTATATGTCAGGGTGGTGTCATAACAGAACACAGTGTGAGCAATAGATACCACAGGGATGGCACAGTAGAGCAAAGTATAACACAATAAGTGGGTTGGAAGGCAAATAGGCTGCTGTGATTACTCATTGGAACACAGTGATGGTAACAGCCCATTGGGAAGAAATAATAAAATGTTATAATGATACAATAGGTCATTGTGATGTCTCCATATGGCACAGTGATGGCATAATCATACTGAGTGATGACACATAGGACATAGTCATAATACTGTGGGCAGCAGTGAAGGCTACGGAGTCCCCATGACTTATTTTTACATGCCTTACTTTCATATGGCATGGCTAGAGGATTGGTTACACAGTTAAGACAGACTTATAAAATAAATAGATGCCTTTTATCTGCTAAAATAGAGAAAAGAAAATCATCTTTAGCTGATTTGTGTATATCACACATTCCATATTTATGTTAATACAGATATGTATGTTTTCTTAAAAGTTTATTTTCAGAAAAAAGGACCAGACACTATTGAAGGCAAGTAGCCAAAGTGATCTAGCTTCTCAATGCCTTTGTTGCAGTTACCTCAACAATCTCTATCCAGAACAAATTTGAAGCAGTTAGATGATATCGTTTAGCCTCATAGACTACTCTAACCACTACTTCAGGTAAGCTCTGTATTTTCCCATTACCCAGAAACTGGACAACAAAAGATACAGCTGGTTCTCCCAGAACTTGACCATTATCTTAATTTTCTCAGGGTCACCTAAAGATGCCATTGCACCAAGACAATAGAAAGTAATTTTAAAACATGATGCTCACTTTCCCAAGAAGTAAGGTGGATGGATTTGGTCATTTGGTATGTTATGGATGTTTATCATCATTTAGGTAGGTTGTTTGTAAGTTGTTATTCATCATGGTCAGGGAAGAAACTAAGCAAGGGGGGTTGGATTCAAGTATCTCTTTCCAAAAAGAAAAAGATATGGGAATTATAGGATAAAAGAGAAGATTATTGATCAATTTTTAGACTAAAATGCAGCTACTAGTCCCAAATATTTCACTTTGGTAGGGATTTCTGTATATTGATACAATTTTAAGCTTATTTTTATTATAATATACTGTACACACATATAGATATATAGATATATATATATACATATATGTATACATACATACATACATACATAAATACATATATACATATATACATATATACATACATACATACATACATACATACAT
>LOJH01026829.1:712-18259 GCA_001685095.1 Ellobius talpinus
TTTAACCCATCCTCAAAGCCAAAATTCCCTGCCTCAACTTCCTCGGGGCTAAGATTTTAAATATCATGACACCTGAATTGCTGTAATTTTTTTAACTGTTTAATTTCTACTTTTTTGTAATTACAGTTTTGTTTCTAAAAAGAATGCTAAAAATTATGTAACTTTAATGCTTCACAAAACCTGTTATCTGATCCCTTAATTTTGTAAAAGGAGGTTTAAAGACAAATGGAAATTTTCAAAAACATATTTTCACTTCTGCCACAAGTTACAGTTGAAGTGTGAAACTTTTGTTTTTGAACAAGCAAATACCCACAGACAGTAAGACTACAGCCCCTTTTATCTGTAGTTTGGTATGCTCCTGCAGTCCCAGACAGTGACTGAGGTTAAGAAAACAATAAGGTGTGTATATGGCTAACCCACATGCCCGCCCATACAAATTGGCCTATTTCCATCCTGTGCTGCATAGCGCGTAAACCATTTGTGTGATAGGATGTGAATAAGGGTATCTGCGTGCTGTCAATTTTTCTCCTTACATATAGTAACACAGCCCCCTCTTTCCTACCTGCCTCAACTTGTTTTGGAAACAAAATATGTAAACAAAAACAAAAAAAGTGACTAAGGAGTCATGTGACCAGAGATCTTCCCATCACTTATCTAAATCCATGAAGAAAATTAATCATAGGTTTGGAAAATGTAGGGAATGAGACAGCAGCCAAAGCCTAAGAAGGCATACTGGAAGTTTGTTTATGCAAAATTCTTATGGCTTAAGCCACTTTGGTTGTGTTTTTCATTTCCTTTTGCTTGTGATGATAATTTTGAAAACATTCATTATTTATTTGGATGTGCTTTCCTTTAATTTTATTTCCTTATTGAGTACTTTATTTTTTAACTCAAAGGAAGCATGTGCTGGCTTCTCATTGGCATATTCCAATTGCCCGATGGATTACTCTTCTGTTGGGGAAATTTGAAGAATAACAACAGTTACTTGATCACAAGCTGTGTGAAAAACAATCACTAAATGACCACCAGGCAGATAGCAAATAGTGGCTTGCATACACTACACCAAAGGAGGCACTTCTAAGGTTGGCCAGGGTGAGAAGTAAGATTTTATCATGCCACTCAAAATATGCTTTTTTTAATTTTCTATGCACTATTTTCACATCACAGTTAATTATGGATAATTGAAATCCCTTGGATAAGGGACATTTACTGTGCTCTCTGGGACAACTAGGAATGAAATCTCTCTAGGCACAAGAGAGTGAAGTATATTCATTGCTTCAAGTCTCTGCTAATTAAACCAGTTACTACAGGGAGAGGGATGGGTATGCCACGATTGGCTGATATTAATTGCTTTGAACAGTTAATTCTAAACAAACTACTTTTCTGACACTTGATGGAGAACAGTGAAATGAATATTTTGGAGAGCGTAAAAGCAAACTGTATGATGAACAAAGGATGTAAACACAATTTTCCAAAATGAGATTGAGCCAGCAATCAACATAAAACAGAAGATGAGCACAAAAAATGGCTCATATGATTCTGCTGAGTTTAAAGAGATCCATCATAACAATGTTTTTAAAATTTACATATGTTTTTAAATACATAAAAATGTAGTACTGAGAATTAACACATATGGTCAAATGAAACTTGAACTAATTATTATCTTTTGATTTGTTTTTCTTGCTTTTAATACTATGGGTCTAAAGGGCATGTTGTAAAAAAAAATGAAACTCCACAATATTTTGTTTTCTGGCTAAGATTTGTCTGTCAAGTATTTTCCATCAGTTGACATTTACATCTTCTTTTTTCCATATGTCGAACTCTGATGGCCAGTACGCACATTGTATTAATTGGGCGAGAGACATAACTCAGTTGGTAAAGTGGTTGTTGAACACACGTGAGGATGTTAATTTAGATTCCTACCACCCTCATAAAAGTCAGAGCTATGCAGGCAGAGGCTAGAAGATCTCTTGGGTTTGCTGGCCTGAAACGCTAGCCAATTAATGAGAGGCCTTGTCTCAAAAAATATGATGGGGAGTAACAGAGAAAGACAAAGACACCTTCAACATCAGCCTTTAGCCTCCATACACAATAAGGACAGGCTTTATTTCTCGCTGCTCCCTGCCCACCATCATGTAATCCACTAAAACATCTGGACTTATTCACTGAGTAGTTCCTGTCATGGGTTGAGTCTAGCACACTCTGATTGCTCTTTTATCCTTTCTTTTCTTTCCCTTTGATTTTCTTGTATCCTCCTTCAAATTTTGCTCCACCTCTACATTTTCTATTGTTTGCCATGCTTCATCTGTTGTTCATAGTTATCAAGCAAGGTGCTTTTATATAGACTTATTTATTGTCTTGTTCCCTCCCACACAGCATACATTGCTATGTTATACAGTTTGTCTTTGTTGAATCACCTAAATATTTGCTATTAGTTTTGCCTTACATTCATTTGTTTAATGGTTGCCTTTTATCTGAGTTCATCTGTTAACATGTTCTTTTTGCTTCAATGCAAGTTTTCTTTTATTTTAAATGGTTTTAGATCCGTTCTATTTTTTGTGTATGAGTGTTTTACCTACACATATGTGGGTACATCACATGCATGACTGGTACCCAAGAAGGTCAGAAGAAGGAATAAGAAACCCCTGGGAATGCAGCTACAGACAGTTGTAAACCACTATGTGGCCTCTGGGTACTATAGCCAGGTCCTCTCTAAGAGCAATACATGCTATTAACCACTGAGCCAATCTCTCCAGCCTCCTTCCTTCTTTTTAAATATAATTATTTCATGCTTGTTTCGGCTACAGTGCACAAGGCAGGAAATTTCAGGTAAAATAACATTGCTTCTAGCACGCTGGTCACACCTCACACCTGTTTACCAGCTTCCTGTCTTAATGGTAAAGAGTCAGTCTTCAGTCACTTGCTATCATCTGTGGCCTTGTAGCCATTCCTCTCTGGCTGGCTTTGGGGTGTCTGAGCTTCTACTCTTCTGTAGTTCTATTTTGGTGCACTGAGGTTTGTATGTATTTTCACTCATCCTACTTAGAATATATATGAGGTTTCTTAGGTTTTAGTTCAAGAAAATTTTAACACATCCAAAAGTTTTCAGTATGTTTGACTTGCACCTCATTCTCCTGTTGGGTATCTTCCTGAGGCTACTGTTAAGCCTATTGTGCATCTACTGATGCTTCCTGCTCATTTCTCTCCCTCCTTCTACATTCCAGTTTGGGAGCTGGGCTCTGAATTCACCTCCTCATCATCTGCAGCAACTCTGCTCTTTATCCACTATGGTTAAAATTCCAATGATATTTTCTACTTCTAGCATTCTGAATTTTTATTTCTATTATAAACATAATTTCCAGCCCATTAATCATTATAAAGATACTCAATTTAGTTATTTCAAACTTTCTACTTAAATCAAACATTTGAAGTCTTATGAATGCTGTGAAATATTTATTTCCCTGTTCTTTATTTTTATTGCTTCTAACTCATAGCACCTTTTCTACTTATTTGTGTTAAAGTTTTTTTTTAATATAAAATATCTCACTACTTGGAACTTTGCATAATTCTTGGTCTACTTTGGAGAGGAAATGAATTTGCATCTACCACATGTTCATAATTTTCAACAATCTAAGATCATTTCAATGCCCAGATTTGAATTGTTTTCAAACCACATGATACCATAAACACTGACATCTTCAGTGAGGACTGGCATATGAACCATATTCTCAGGAAACAGTTTCCCTCTTTACCCAGTACCAAAGTTTAAATAGGCCATTTAAATTGTTATATTCTTCTGCAAAATTTTGCTTTTTTGTTGCTGTTTTATTTTTGCTTCATTGTTTAAACTGATTGTGTAACACTGTGCTTTCTAATTTTATTTATGCATCTTCAACAATTTCCTGCCTTTCTTTGTGACCACTGAAGTCATTAAAGGAGACTTTCAGACTCCAAGAACTTAATAGGAGTGTTCATATGAGTGTTCCCCTTATTCCACATCTTTTCCAACATAAGCTACCATCAGTGTTTTTGATCTTAGCCATTCTGACTGGTGCAAGATGGTATCTCAGGCTCCTTTTGATTTCCATTTCCCCAACGGCTAAGGATGTTAAACAATTCTTTAAGTGTCTTTGGGGTATTTAAGATTCTTCTGTTGAAAATACTCTGTTTAATTCTGTATCCCATTTATTAATTGGATTATTTAAATTTTGATGTCTAATTTCTTGAGTTCTTTATATATTTTGGAGATCAGTCCTCTATCTGATGCAGGGCTGGTGAAGATATTTTCCCATTCAGTAGGCTGCCTTTTAGTCTTATTGACTGTGTCCTTTGTTTTACAGAAGCTTTTCAGCTTCAGAAGGTCCCAATTATTAATTGTCAGTCTCATTGTCTGTCTTATTGGTATTTTATTCAGGAAGTTGTCCTATGCCAATACATTCAAGGCTACTTCCCACTTTATTTTCTATCAGTTTCAGTGTAACTGGATTTATGTTGAGGTCTTTGATCCACTTGGACTTGGGTTTGTGCAGGCCAATCGATGTGAATCTATTTGCATTCTTCTACATGTCAAGATCCAGTTATGCCTGCCTCCACCATTTGTTGAAGATGCTTTCTTTTGGTCATTGTACAATTTTGACATCTTTGTCAAAAATCAGGTGTTCTTTAGGTGTGGATTTATGTCAGGGTCTTCGATTCAATTTCATTTATCCATGTATCTTTTTGTAATGCCAATACTAAATTGTTTTTATTACTATAGCTCTATAGTAGAGCTTGACATCAGGGTTGGTGATACCTCTGGAAGTTCCTTTATTATACAAAATTGTTTTGGCTATCTGATTTTTTTTGTTTTGCCGTAAGAAGTTGAGTACTGTTCTTTCGAGGTCTGTGAAGAAATGTATCGGGATTTCTATGGGGATTTCATTGAATTTGTAGATTGTTTTTGGTAAGATTGCCATTTTCCCATTTTTATTATATTAATCCTACCTGTCCTATGATCATAAGAGATCTTTCCATTTTCTGATATAGAGGAGGGAGGAGAAACTCTGGCCAGGATGTAAAATAAATTAATTTAAAAAAGAAAAAAAAAGACCCTCATCCAAGATTCTAGTCACTGGCTATGCCTGAAGATCCTTTCTAAATTCATCCTGGCTCCGTGTCTGGGGAACTAGTACAGTGAATGGAGGGTGGGAAGTTAACTAAATGGGGCTCTGTCTATGAAGAGATAGGGAATCCTCATCTATGTTGGAGTGGCAATATTTGGCGATATAGTTGTTTGAGATCACCTGTGCTTCTGTAAGTATCCGCCATGCCTATGCTTTTATAAGTAAACCTAGTAAATTCACTGGCTCTCCAAGGCAGACTTGGGTTTAACTGTTACTTGGGTCTATTTTCAGAGTTCAGTCTTGGGGGTGGTGCTGATGTTTGATCATACCTCCCAAGGGAAAGTTCCGACAACAGAAATGCTTTCTCCTTTTGAGATAATGAAAGTGAATTTTCACAAATATTGATTTCTCTAGTCAAATCTAAACAATCAGCTGCTTTATTTATTTATTCAATAAAATGTTTGTTTAAAACCATGTACTTTAACATTAGAAATGACTTTGGAAAAAGTATGTATAATTTGATAAATTAGCCAAGGCAGAAACTTTTTTCTTAATTTGCTTGAATGCATTAATTCGTTGAACTCTGCTCTTGACTGGATATAATGTGATTAGCTGTTTCGAGTTCCACGTGCCTCAACTTTCTCACCATTATAAACTGTGACTTGGAAAGATGAATTAAAATAAATCCTTTCTCCCTTAAAAAAAGAAATGAAGGAAAGAAGGGAGAGAGGGAAGGAGGGAGGAAGGGAGAGAGGGAGGGAGGGAGGGAGGAAAAAGAATATTCAAATGAGTGAAAAGTCCACCTTGGCACTGACATACCTCTCTTTATTTATGCTGTGGAAACCCTACAATACATAAATTTAGTCTGTAAGGATAGTTCCTTTAGGTAAGCATTCTGCTCAGGACTACAGCACTAGATTCAAAAGCTCAATTATTATCTTTGGGCTTGCCTATTTATCACTAAAAAGCCAAATTAAATGATATGCATGAAGCTATAGAGTATTTTTTTGGTAGGGAACTGGGGAAATTCCTACTGGTGAAAACAGAGTAGCATCTCCCAAATTGGTTTTGTTTAGTTATTTTGTTTTTGTCTTATACAATACTGATTTTTGTTATGCCAGAAATTGCCCTATTGACCAAAATTGTGTATTCCCTTTACTGTTTTGTATTCCATTTGCTGTCCTTAGAGAGATTTATGCTCATTAACATGTTGAGTGTCCTGAAAATTCCCATAGTAAACATGTGATGGATAATTTTGATTATCGCTCTCATTAGCTGGAGAAGCACACAGTAGAGGGTGACTCCGGGGATGATTAGTAGACCCACCCTCCATTGTCTGTGTGTCTGTGAATTCTTAGAAAGGATTAACTAAGGGAAAGATTGTTTCCCTAACTGTGCTTACTACCATTCCACTGGTTGGAGACCGTGATGGATTAAAATGAAAGAGAGAGAGAGAGAGAGAGAGAGAGAGAGAGAGAGAGGACTACAACAGAGGTAGCCTTTCTTCCTGCATCATGACCTCCATGATAAGCAGATCCTCCTAGGCAGCACACTTCCACTTTCATGAAGTTCTGCTTCAGTGTATGGGTCAAGAGACTGTGAAGTAAAACGTCTAAACCTGGGAGTCCAAGTCTTCTTTGAAGTTGTTTTGTCTGACAGTTTGCCACACTGAAAATAGTCTTATTGTCTATGTAGTGCCAAATAAAGGGACGATGTCTAGGACCAAAGATACCCTACGCTTCTTATACTTTTGGAACCACTTTGCTGGAGAAGCAGGGCTGAGCTGCTGTAGAAAGTGTGGAACGGGTAGTTCTAGCGCAGCTTAAAAGACAATGTTGGGAAAAATTGTAGTCCATACTCTGCTCGTGAGGTTACAGAAGGGAACAAAGCCTCTGTTAGAAACCAGAATAATGGTTAGTTGTAGAACATTGTGGCAAAGAACGTACTTACATTTGCCCCCCGAGACTCTTGGAAGCTGGTTTATACAAGTAACAGATTATTAGTTAGGGAGATGAACCTTTCAGGCAAAATTTGGGTTACAGTATGGGTTTTATTTGCCACCATAAGCCAGATTTGTAGTGAAAATTGTAAGCAAACAACAGAACTTGAAAGGTTGAAAGACTTGCAGTTGGCTCATAAGAAAAGCATGTGTGAAGTTAGAACCAAGGAAGGTGGGACTATGTGGAATTAAAACAGATGGTGAATATTAAGGGTTAAAGTGGAATGGGGAGAGGGTCTGGGTGGGTAAACAAAATAAAGTCTATATAAAAAAATTCTATGGAAACCCACTAGTTAGTAAGCTAATACCAAAATACAACTTGTAAGACAAAAGAGTTTGAATGTACTTTCTCTGCATTGCTAGACAATGAACTCCCAGAAGACATGGATTATTAAATGAAGATTTCGGTGCAAGTCATGGAATACATCCCAATAAATTCACAAGCCACTGCCTTTGCTCTTGGTTACCAATTATAAGTTCATGGTAAGACCCTATTGATGAAGACATGACATACTTTAGCTTCAGAACTAATAGAAATCAATCTGAAACCAGAAACCTTCCTACCAGCTGAATTTCACAGTCAGAAGGTGTTATGCAGGCTGCTGAGGGAGAAAACCATCAGTGGTTTTACCAACCATTGGACTCTGCATACCAAATAAGATGTATCCACTTGAACAATAATGGCCTAATTGTAAAGGCTTAACCAACCACTTTATGATTGAATCTAAGGCTTTATTCACAATAGGAATTCCATGTCTGTTGCTGTGATCCTAGTGAAAAGCCCATGGCTGAGGAGATCATAGGATCCAGGATAGAACTTATTATCATTATTTTGATAAACTGTCACATTGTCAAATTGCCTTCTAGATATTCATACTCATAGGACTAGGCTGTTCTCAGACTTGATCAGAAAAGCTTCTTCCAGCAGTGGACAGGTATCAGTAGAGAGAGAAAGAATCGGTCAAGTGCTGAGACTAAGAGATTGAGTGCTCAGTGCTTTACAGTGGAGCTCTTTGTAGGGAGTAGTAGGAAGAAATCAGTCCTGTTTCCAGAGAACTACAGAGGAAAGTGTTTCTCCACTTTGGGCCTTCAGACACTCAGTGATCATTACAGCCATGTACAAAGGGAGACACACTACTGTTGGGTTTACAGACTCATAGACTAAAAGACTTCCATAGTCATGGAGCTGCCACCTGGGTTTCGAGAGAAGACCTCTAGGGCAGTCAACATAGATCAGTGTTAAGTTCTCTATAGGAAGGTGTTGAGGAGGTGATGCGTGAAGCTACCCGAGTAAATCCTAAGCTACCCATAGAAACCTAAGAAAGTTAGACGTCACATGTTAGAATGTAAGAAATCCCACAGGCAAGGAGCAGAGATAGCCCAAAAGAGGCCTTAAAATCTGAAAAGTCAATGTCAAAGGATGGGCTACCCAAACATTTGGAGCTCGTGTGCATACGCCCCCGATGTCAGACAAGGATCTACAAGAGTCAGTGCCTCCCTGCTGACCATTGCTCCTACTCAATCTATGCGACCACTCCTCTCCTTTGAAATGAGAAGACTATTCTATGCCTCTGTATCCTGGAAGTATATAGTTTACTTCTGTGGTTACAGGATATTTTGGCTTAAAGTTGAAAAGCCCCCCACAAGCTCAGATGTTTTAACAATAATTTCCCAGCTTGTGACACTGTTTCAGAAGCTAGCGAGTCCCCAGGGCATAGCTGAAGAAAGTGAGACACTGGGGTGTCTCTTCAGGAGTGTATTCTTCCTAACTACTTATGGTCCATGTTTTATTTCCTACAAGAATTCATATTCTTGCAGGATTCTGCCTTATATTCCTGCTATGATGTAGCCTCTGAAACTACCTATAAGCCTTCTTCTCTTAATACTTACATTAGGTATTCTGAAACAGAAATAAACAATTAAATTAATACACAGGGCTCCATTAAAATGCAAATATATATAAACAAACTCTTCAAGAAATTTGAATAGGTGAACACATTTAGCTTGACCAAATATTTCTATTTCTATGACTGAGAGCTTAGGAAATGTATCTAGGATTTGGGAGTAGAATTCTGTTTCGGTATTGCATTCAGCCATTTGTCTACCTTGAGAAAATGGGCTTCTATATATTGTTTATACCTCTGAGTTCCTGAATAAATTGATAGAGATACATGATATTGACCTTGCCTTGTTCTTATGCTTCTGGGGTTCTCAATATAGGCCACTCCGTACATGATCAACTTAACAGGATATACCCATGTATATGAGTCTGGAAATGTGAGCAAAGAAAGAGATTCTGAAAGAATATGGTTGACCAGTTGAAATGGCTCCTTCATGTCATTGGAGGTCGACACTGGTCTTGAGAAATTTTGTAGAGTAAATTCTAATTTATCTTGATAATCAAACCCAAGAGCCAGATATTAGGGGGTAAAAGCTAAAAGATCAGAGAAGCAGAGCAGCCAGCCACTAGAGTTCTTACCTCTTCAAAATGATCAGACCAAAAAGAGAGTGAGTTCCTGTCTCTTTCTGGCTTATATTCCTCTCTCCATTCAGCCATCACTTCCTGTCTGTCTGTACAGACCTCCAGACCTCTATGGTTAACTAGTGGCTAGCTCTGCCCTCTGATCATTAGGCGAGCTTTGTTAGAGAACAAAACAAGATATCACTACAGTTGTTAGCATTGTTGCTATCATTGGGAATATTGTACATAGGATAAGAACAACAGAGAAGATACAGGAGAAAATAAAATAAAATCAAACACTCCACAAAGCACCCACTATGACATAAAGTTTGAAGGTTCTTCTAAGAGTGTAAAGAACATTACTACCTATTATAGCAACCCTAATACATCCCTTATACTGAGATAGATGGATAGACCTGTAGGAGAAAGGACTCAAAAAAGGTCATTCTGTGGTACCTTCAAACGCTTATGAAGAGAGACAAGACACTCACAAGACCAAATTGAAACAATGACCAGAGTCCTCTACATTGAGATCCCTTGCTCTTGTAGAAAACCCCCGAGGAGTCAGGGAAGTCCCAATTATGGAAAATGAATAGGAACTTCTAGCTCTGCAGAAAACTTGTTATAAAACTCACTACATATTATTGGGGATTATATTCATACCCTCACATTTTTGACAGAAAGGGATCTCTCACACAGCACCATAAGGTGCAGAAAAGAGAGGCCTTGAATCTTAACAACCGGTTAGCAACATGTACTGCCTGTTGCCTTCCTCCTCTTCGCCCTTCTGTTTTCATTTGAGCAACTCTTGCTAATCTGCAGCCCCTGAGTAGAAGGTAGGTGACAGGAAGCTGAGGACGTTTGTCCACATTATCAACAGGATTATCCTCAGTGACTGGAAAATTGGCAGACCTGGAACTGCTGCTTAGCAAATGCTTGACAAGGAAATAAGGGAACGAGTTCTCAGCAGCAGAACATCACCATTGATGAGATGAGGGGAGCATTTGCCTTTGTTTTCCAGATCCATAAAATCCCAAAGCTAGTTTTAAGCATAACAAAACAGGGTTTGTTCCTCTTTCGTTAGTTGATGTGAATACAATAAAATTCCTCAGAGGTATAAAAACACAAATAAAGGAAACAAAGCAAATGTGACTTTCCATTTCTCTTCTTCATTTTGTTAGAATAGTAAATTTCCTGTTGTTGAGATCATGGAAATGTGAAAAAGAAAGGGCAAAAACCCAGTGCAAATAAACATAAACGACCAACCAGACTTTTACTTCTCTCTATTTTGTGTCAAGCTGAATTGGACTCTGTGTATTATTTTAATTAAAAATAATCCTCTTGAGTAGGAATGGGAACTAAAAAAATGCAATCACTGGGCAACCTGCAAATCACTTTAAATAGTATTTCTGGAGTCTTTCGCTGATAGCATAGGTTGGTTGTTAATAGCCCCTTATTTCAGGGAAAATTACCCCTTGCCATTTGCATAATTTGCTATATAGCATGCATTGACTTATTTAGATCTAATGGTTTTTGGCAGAATGTGAACTTTGAACTTCTTCCAGCTACATTATTAATGTTTTCTATATGGTTAGTTTATCTTTAAGAAAAACATACTGCTACTTTTCTCTAACACGTTTTTGCTATGAGAGATACACGTGGTAAGTACTTATTCACACGGATAAATTTACAGAAGATTGTTTTCTACCTAATTTTATATTTGCAGGTAATTAACTACTGTGTGATTTCAGCCCACTATTATTCTCAGACATCTGCTGAAAACAGTTATACCCCCCACAAAAAATTATTGGCATTCTGTTAATTGGTTCTACTTTTAAGAAAAATTCTAAACCCATAGTTCTGAATTATGGGGTCTCTAAAACTCGAGGGTTTAAATGGCTGTACATTTTAAGCTTCACTGAGCACTGGAGGAGGAAGAAAAAGGCACTAATTGCCCATGAAAAACATTCTAAATCAAGTTTTTAAGATTTCAGAAGATGGGAAATAAAATGATTACAAAACAGCTTCCACATGTCTATCAAGTTATACCAGATTTTAAAAAGCAAATAACTTGAGACGTGTAATGTACCTAAGATCTCTGGGCTCATGATATCTCCATAAAAAAGCAATATACTATGAAGCAGTGAAATCCATATTTTTCCATTCTGTTTTTTGCTGCAAGGTCATAGGTAATCAACAGGTAAAAATGGCCAAAATAAATAGGAAATGCTTTTTTATTAAAAGGATTGAGGTGATGAAGTAAAATATGTTTATTATAGCCTTACCTGTTATAAATCCCATCCAAAGTTACATCTTCTAGGGTTTGTCCCATTGTTTGTTGCTATCATTTTCAAAGTGAATGTCTTGAAAGTATAGACCTACTAAAGCTATTCATATGACATTCAATCCAGAAGGAAGAACTAGAGGGAGGCTCTGGGAAGACATAATTGAGGATGGAGGATTCTCTCAGGTACAGAACCATAGCTCCATTTTCTGCTTCCTTAGCCAAATCATTGCCTTTTGCTTCAACATTTATTTTGGAATGTTCTAGAATTTTAATAGTTGCTAATTATTTAATAGCAAAACAATGGGCTACTCATATCTTTGGTGAGTACAAAGTCAAAATAAGCAATATTTTTAAATTAGGGTCAAAAACTTATCACCAGATGTCTAAGCATCCAGAAGTCCCAAAGTGATGCTCTCCCAAACTAAGGGAAGGAAATGTAGCATTTTGTGCAGAAAGTTCATTCAGATGAGAATATGCTTCTACAGTATGCTAATTCACAAACTGCCTAGATTTAAATGTGACATGCTGGATCTGCTCAGTTTCTGATCACAGGGGAGAAAGTACAGACAGTGGGCTGCATGCGATGCTCATGGTTAATGTTAGGAATATTTCCTAACTGAGCCACTCCACTGATGCAAAATAATCCCAATCAAGCCAAATCAGACCAGATTAAAAGATATCCAGGTTTGATTAGACACCTGTGCTCCTCCCAGATGGACAACATGACCACCAGAGAGGAAAAGGGAAAATCATGTGTCAATTTTCTGGGGAGCAGTTTAAATAGCCTTTGAGAGTGGTCTTGACCTTTCCTGGGGAGGGGTCAAGGTTTGGCAGGCTACCTTGACCCTTCTCAGGGAGCTCAAGGTTCAAGGGGTACAGGGGAGGGGCCTCCAAAGATGGAGACCGAGGCTGGGATTACACTTACATCATAGATGGTAGACACCAGAGAGCACCATGCTGCTGAGCCACAGATAAAGCATAAGGAGTGTCCTAAGACCCTTCTCTCTAAACGAGACTTTTAATGGAAACCAAAGAAAGGACACTTTGTACGTAACTTAGGATAAGAATTTATCCCTTGGCAGTGGGACCAGGATCTAACCTGGTGCATGAGCTAGCTTGTTGGAGCCCATTCCCTTGAGGGATGGTGTGTTCAGCCTTAATACAGAGGAAAGACTTGGTCCTGCCCCAACTTAATGGGCCAGACTTTATTGAACTCCCATGGGAGTCCTTATTCATTGGGAGGAGTGGATAGGGTGTGGGCTGAGGGGTAGGGGGAGAAATGTGGTTGGAATAAAAAATGAAATTTAATAATAACAATTATTATTATTTATCTCCATCCTTCGTTACCAACCTACTCTAATTGCTAAGTGTTTGGATAAATATGTAGCATTTCAAAATTCTGAAATATTTTCAAAAGGTAGACCCATGGGACTGAAAATTGTGTTTGCATAGTCTTTTCTCAGGCTTGAAAGTAAAATACCCCTCATAGACTCACACATTTAAGTAATTGGCCCCTGAAGCAGTAGCGATAGTTCAGGTTGGGGGTTTGTAACAACTTTGGGATGGGTAGCCTAGCTGTTGGAATAGGCTACTGAGGACAGTACTTGAGAATTGCAACTTAGGCCTGTTTCTGGTTCCAGGGTCAGCTTTCTGATACACCAAGAAGGAACAAAACTATGCAGTAAGCCACCACCATGGACAGAGTCCAGCCACACGCCACCACCACAGACAGAGCTGAGCTAGCCAAAGTGCCTTTGCTGCCATGATAGACTGATATTATGTGAAATCCTTAGGTCCATGGGGGTCATGCACAGATGGGGACAGAGCACTGAAATCCAGTAAACCAGAAGCAAACTTTATTCCAGGAAAAAAAATAAAATTAAAAAAATAAATTTCCATGGGGCACGAAAAGCTTATCAAGTAGCTGAGACCATAGCCAGAAATGGGCTTGTAAGGCTGTGGCAAAGAACTGCTTTTGAACTCTCTTTTTATAGTAAGAATTAGGCAATAACAAAGAAATTTTTACAATCTTTTTGAGGTAAAACTTAGTCACAAATTGCCCTTTTGGGCAATTTCCATTAGCAGGTTTTTTTTTCCAGTTAACTAGTGTTTGTATTTAGTTCATTGTTTTCGCCTGGCATTCCTTGATAGTGTTCACCAAGGCTCTGTACCTCCTCTGACACTGCCAGCTTCACATGGCAGGGAAGGGAATGGAAAGATGTACAACCAAAAAGTCAAAACTCACACACATCCCATCATTTAAAACTCAGCTCGCATCAATTGCTGGTCATGAGTGGCCAGAGGGTTATTTAAAAACTGATCCTCAGTTTGCAGAGCAACCCTAGGTTTGCAGAGGGTAGCTTCAGCCTCGCAAATAGAGCTATGGGTTGTAAAGTGGAGTAACCCACTGCTTTTTTTGTTGGTGGTGGTTTTTTGTTTGTTTGGTTTGGTTGGGTTTGGTTGGTTGGTTTTTAGAGACAGGGTTTCTTTGTAACTTTGGAGCCTGTCCTGGAACTAGCTAGCTCTTGCAGTCCAGACTAGCCTCAGACTCACAGAGTGATGGGATTAAAGGCATGCACTACCACCACCCGGCTAGAGTAAACCACTGTTAGTAGTTAATCCTAGCTGTTGAGAAAGCTGCTAACAGCCTGCTTTTATTCTCCTAGGCTTACAACTTTATATTTCTTTATTTCTTCATTCTTTTTCTGGAACCAACATTTCTATATTCTTATTCTTGGACTCTTCAAACCATGAGCCAAAACCTTTCTTTCCTTAAGCTGCTTTGGTTTGATATTTTGTCAGGGTGCTGAAAATATAACTACTCCAAATACATAGCAGCCCCTTGGACAAATTTTAGCTGTTTGGGGTTGCTAGATGGCATGTTCTAGTTAAAGCTATGAGTTCAACCAGCTGAGCAGTTTTAACCTCATGCAAATCAACACCATTAATTTTATCAAGAGTACAAGTGACCTTGTATACTGTTTATCTTTCTAAGTAAGCTTTTGTATACTGTTTAATTATTGCATATGAGTGTGCATACGTGTACATGAATGTATGTGGATAGCCATGCACAGTGCACATTTGGAAGTCAAGGAACATCTTGCAGTGAGTCATTTCTCTTTGTCCATCACATGGGTTCAAACTCAGGTCACCAGGGTGGACAGCAAGCATGCTCACCCACCAAGCCATCTCATTAACCTCGATCTTTCCTTGCTTATGCTATAAATGTCTGCATTTCCAATAGGCTTTTTTATTATATATTTCTGGGAGAAAGCATTATATTTGCTACTAGTAAGCAGTCATGTTTATCTTCTTATAGCTGTGGAGTTCAGGAAGAACAGTAGCAGAATTAGGTGTTGGCCAACACTAAGGAAATGTTTGAAGATTAAAGAAAAGGTATCACATGGAGTGGGTTTTCTCAGTAGTACTCAGAATGGCATAAATCGAACATTTTTATAGCATTATGGCAAACCAGAAAGGCAAAGAAGATTGGCACCATGTGGAGAAAAACCTTCTTCACCCTGGCATCTCAGTTGCGCTTCTTGTTGAATGAGTCAAAACTTTCAACACAACTGGCAAAAACAGGGAAGATTCCTATCAAACAATAATTGTTTTTCCATGAGATATCTTGAATTATTATTAAATTATTAAGATTATTAAAAACAAACCTGGGCTATACTTCTTCAAGCCCAGAGCATGTATGAATTCCATTTATAAAAGACAAATATTTAAGGAAAGAGAAATAAACCAGTTCTTAGTTTTAAATATTTTGCCTAATCTTTGAACCTGATTGTAAATCCCTTCCTTTTAGCAATGTAAATTCAAAAGTCACAAAATCAGATATGCAGCTATTGTTAATGAAAATGAGTCCTGATGCATTATTGTCATCCACAGATATTAATATCATCTTTCAACCCTCATCAGAGAAGCTTCTTCTTGAAGTCGATGGTAATTAACACAGAGAGCCGCAGCTGGACAGTGGATAGAGAAGAATAGACACTGGCATGCTCAGCCTTGAGCGGGATATCTTCATCAATACCACCCCGCAAGGCCCAGGGATCTAAGTGGGAGCAAAGAAAGATTGTGCGAGCCGCAATTTTAAAGAAACAGCATCATCCAGGCACAAGGGAGCCAATGTGCATATGCAACTCACAAAGACTGTGAGTTTACATATATAAGACCCACACAAGCTCAAGCCAAGCAAAGTCCCAGCGTGGAAGAGTGGGCCCAAAGTCTCACGCCTAGCCAAAAAGCTCTCTCCAAATAATTGGCTTCTTTTTCCTTCCTCTCTCACACGCTTTAACTTCCTGATGTCCATGTTTATATCTAAAATATACAACACCTCTCTTTTCATCTTTTCCTAATAAACACAACTATTTTATATTGGTTTCTCCTAACAGTGTTCCCTATAGCATGGCTATAGATCCATATAGACCAGATTGGAGGTCTCCCATTGATGGGACAGATTATGTAAGAATGAAGGAAACTCCAAAGCGAGTTCTTTATCTGTGCTTAGAAGAGATAATTCTCATGTAAAGGATGGCGCCCTCTGGCCGTTGGATCTAAATGCTGATGCAAGTTCACCAGAAACCTTCCTGTACATTTGCAGACAATATTTTCAACACATTTCCCTTTTCATATGAGCAAAAAAAAAAGGCACTGAAACAAAAGGGTATGATGTGAGTATTCAAAAGCAGGAGTTGCTTCAATATACCATTATTTATTCATTTATTTTTATGTGTGTATGTATGTTTGTGAGAGCAATGGGTATCTGTGTGTGCAAGTGAGCATGCCTATGTGTGCAACATGGAGTCCAGAAGAGAACATCGTCCTCTCTAACCTTCTCTGTCTATTCCTTTAAAGGAGAGTTTTCCTGAATTCAGGGCTACATTTTCTCAGCCAGAATGGAAAATGGAAATCTCTAAAGATTCTTGTGATTCCACCAACCTTGGGTGGAGTAACTGGTGTTATCAGGGACCCTTGGTTTGTTATATGGTTGCTGGGATACAAAGTCCAGTTCTCATATGTGTAGAGAAGGCACTCTTGGTTGCTGAGCCAACTCTCCAATCCCAGCTTAATATGATTTCTAAATGTTTTAACTCGGGGGGGCAGTTATAAGTGTCTGTCTGTTCTTGTCTTAATCTTATATATAATGGTTTGAAAATTAATGAATGATTTGGAATCTAATTTCGACAATAGCTGGCCAATCCTAGGAAGATCCTTAACTGCCTCTCAGTAGGAAGTTTTCTAATAACAATAGTTTAGCCAGGATTTATAAATAATCCATAAGAGCACCACACCGTATGATCCATTTAACATCCTGACAGTAAAGTGTTACTGTCTAGGGGTCTTGTTCATGTTAATTTTCTCTGCTAATTAAAGGATTAAAAGCAGAAAAAAATCTCATATATATCAGGGAATGAAATGTCATAAGCATTATTAAAGTAAAGAAGCACATGTATGTGTGTGTGTATGAGAGAGAGAGGAAGGAGGGAGAGAGAGAGAAAGAGAAGGAGAGATGGAAAGGAAGAGGTGGGAGGGAGAGGGGGAAAGAGGAAGAGAGGGAGAGAGGGAAAGGAGAAGAGGGACAGAGGGAGAGGGAGGGAGGGGGAAGAGAGGAAGAGGGGAAGAGGAAAAAGGAGAGAGGGAGAGTGATGTAGGAGGGTCTTCTATCTATCTGTTGCTTTCATTGGTTAAT
>LOJH01026830.1:0-11348 GCA_001685095.1 Ellobius talpinus
ACCTTTGGAAGAGCAGGCAATGCTCTTAACAGCTGAGCCATCTCTCCAGCCCTAAAAATTTATTCTTTGAGAATTTGTACACACAATATATTTTGATCATGTTTACCTCCCACAGCCTTCCTCCAACTCCTCTGGGATCCCCTCCTACATCCCTTTCTCAAACTTCTGTTTCTTTCTCTCTCTCAGTTTTAAAATAATCCTTTGAGTCCAGTCAGTGTTGCTCATCCATGCACGGGTGTGGGCACATCCACTGGAGCAAGGCTAACTTACCAGGGACCACACCCCTAAAGAAAACTGACTCTCACTTGCAGCTACTATTGTCAATGCCTCCTCATGGGAAGGAGTTTGAAAATCTTAATTTTACAGCTTTCTAGAGAGAAGTTAATTTTTGCAATTCAATATACTGTTGTAATAACTATAAATGAATTTATTCATTTATGTTAAATACTATATTTTATTCCATAACCAACCAATTCCAGTTCATCTTAGAGAGTTCAATTAGGAAATCTCATTTTTAGTAGTTGTTTATTATCAAGTAGTACTGGAAGATCAATACTGAATCTCAGGAATCCAAGTCAAAAATTTGCATATTGTTGAGGGGCTTTTAGGTTTCTGGGAGTCAATAAAGACATCATTGCTCCTGAAAAAGCTTACATGTTTTTAGACTGCCATAATGTATATTTCTTTTTCTTTTTTTCTTTTTTCTTTTCTTTTTTTTACATTTTAAATAATTCTGTATATTAAAACTTTTGAGAGGACTAATGTTTTTTTGGAGAAGTATTTTTGATGAAATAGAGCTAAACTGAACATTCTTTCTAGCCAGCTTGGCATAGTATAGCATCATGGCATTTATACTCTGCCACTAAAACAGCAACAGCAACAAGCAACACAAAACCAAAAACAATTGCGTGTCATGTTTTCTATTAGTATATGACTTTGGTAACAGTACACAAAAACTTCCATTGTTTCTCTGGATTCCACTTTATTTCACACTGGATCCCCTCCCCCGTTACATCAACATAACATTTAACAGTGTAAAGAGATAATCTCATCTGTCTGCTTGACCTTGAAATAAATAGTATTAGAAAGGGCACTAAGAAGTTGTTTTATATAACTCACAGTTTTAAAGAGGCAAGTGGTCTGATTTGGTATAATAGAATCTTAAAAATGTAGACTCTAAATCATTTCCTAAAATTTAGGCATTAGAGACTTAAACCTTTGAAGCCGCATAAAGTTTAGTAAATGTACATTTTCTAAGTGAGGGTCCATAAACTTTTATCATTTCTTTTATAAATTATCAATTAAAATATTTTGTGCTGTTTATCATAATCACTATGCCCAACTTTCTCAATTTACAATTTATTGTGTGTGTGTGTGTTTATGTTCCCATGTGTATGTGTTTGCACTTGGATATACTTGGATATGTGTGCATCAAGGTCAACCTCAAGTGGTGTTCCTCAGGAAACACGCCCCCCTTCATTTTTTGAGTCAGGGTTTTACCTTTTCCTGGATCTCAGTTAGCCTAGGCTGGCTTGCTACCAATCTCCAGGGATTGTCCTGTCTCCCCCTACCTCTTTCCCCTCCTCAGGGTTGGAATTACATGAGTGTACCACTGTCCCAGACATTTTTATGTAAGTTTTCAGAATTGAACCCAGGTTCATGTGCTTACAGCTGAGCTCTTGCCAGCCTCTACTGTATAATTCTTACATACTTGATTTTTTGTTTTATCTGGAGCCTGTAGGAAGTAACCAATCTTAAAACAGAAAGGGAACTGTTTTACTGTTGAAAGATGGATGCCAATTATTGCTACTGTAATTAAATAGATCCACACAACATTCTCAATACTTTAGGGAGGATCTCAAGGTTAGTATCTGTATACAGTAAATCAACTGTTTGAAACTATGGCCTTGTAATTCTTTATTTGCTCTAAAGTGTATTTCTAAGTACATTTTTGTCTTGCTCTCTTATTTATATTCTATCTTGCCTAAAAGAAAATCTGTATGTATTTAGATTTGATATTCTTACTGATTGATTTGTATGATTTGTCAACTTGGATTCAAGACTGACTTCTTCCTTAGATTGCATATTTATTTTCTACCTTTTCCTTCTATCATTAGTGTAACTGAGTCTAATGCTGTGGATAAAACATGCCCGGACTGAGTCTCTCTTTGCCCTTTTATTGTTTGCAGAGGAGTGAACTCGATAGTAATTATTGCTTTTGTGTTTAATTTAAATTTTTAATGTTTTATTTATATATCTATTTGTAAGGTCAGTTCTGTCCTTCTACCCGTGTATTGAAGTCAGGTGTGACAGAGGCAGCTTTGCTCTCTGAGCCATTTTACCAGCCTGAGTTGAGATTTTTTTAACTGATAAAGCTATATTCACATGTAGCTAGAAGTAATAGAGATCCCATGTACTTTAAATTTTTTTTGTAGTTTTCAACAATGGTAACTTCTTATAAAACTATATTGCAGTATTACAGAAATCTGACCTTGATTGCAATAAGCAATATTATCAGATGTTCCTAGTTTTACTTGTATGTGTGTGTTTTTAGTTTTCAGTAGGTTTGTTATTTGTGTAGGTTTGCACTCCTTCCACTGTTGTCAATGTTTGGAATAGTTCCATTACCAACAACAGAAAAGTTCCTCCTATTGGTCTTCTATAGCCACGAAATCCTTTTTATCTCTTGTCATTTTTATTACTTTATAACTTAAACAATGTTATGTAAATAAAATCATGCAATATATAATCTTTTGGGGTTTATTTTTACACATAGATATAAAAATTTATTTTATCATATTTATCTTTTGCTCTCCTCCAGTTCCCTCCCTCTTCTGACTCAGACCTTCCACTACTTTTGTGGGTTTTGAAAAACTAATTAGCTAATTAATTTTGATCACCCAGTAAGTTTAATTAAGATTGCTTACAGAGTACTGTGTGAGGGAGTATTTACAGGAGCATTGTTTTTTACTAGTGGCTATTGTAATGGTTTGTCCTGTTTCTTTAAGAGAAAGCCCCACCCACTCCCCTTCTGCCTAGGCTCCACACTCTTTGTCTCTCTCCTGAAAAGGTAGTTTCTCCTCTCCCCCCTTCGTTTCCCTTTCTCTCTCACTCTCTCTCCTCATCCCCCTTCTTCCTCTCTCTCCCCTTTCCTCTTCCCTTCCATAACCCACTAAATAAATATCCAACCTCATTCTTCATGGTGTGCCTATCTGCCTCTGTCTCTCACCTGCTGCAGCTTGAGCCAGCTGACCTGCTGAGATCTCTCACCTGCCACGTGGCTCCCTGCCTGGGACTTGCTGCCCCTCATGGCCCGCTACCAGCTGCCACCCCTTGGAGAATGGCACCATTTTATTTTTACCATCACAGCTGTAATGGTTTAAGTAAAATGCTGCAGGTCCCTGAGTGGCATCAGTGGGCAGTGGGCCATGAGACCACACTGCAGGTCCCCAGTGGCAGCAGGCAGTGGGCAGCCGGGTCCCAGGCAGGAAGCTGTGTGGTGGCTGAGAGACTGAGATGGGTAGGCATTCCATGCAGAGTGAAGTTGAATATTTATTTAATGGGTTATGGAAGGGAAGGGGAGAAGGGGGAAGAGGAGAGAGAGAGAGACAGAGACAGAGACAGAGGGGGGAAGGGGAGAAGTGGGGAGAAGGGAGAGACAGAAGCTGCCTCTGAGAGAGAGACAGAAAGATAGACAGACAGACAGACAGAGATAGAAAAGAAGGGACTCAGGCTGGAAGCTGAAGATCAGCTTGCCTTGGTTGATAGTGGAGGGAGTGGGCGTGGCTTGTCTCTTAAAGGGACAGGACAGACCATTACAACACCTATACCACTGAAGAAGTGAAAATATCTCCCCTTGGAATAGCATTAACTGGTTATAGATACTAAGGGAGGGGAGGGGCTAATCAGGCCCTCTAGCTACCATCATCTGCCTATAAGTTCTAGAGGTGGATGTGGTCTCATGGACCCTGCTATGTAAGAATTGTGGCAGGCCCAGGCTTGCATAGGTCTTGTGTAGGTATTTTAACTGTTGTGATATCAAGAATGCACAGCCATGCCATGTTCTAAAGACACTGTTTTACCTACCTCTCTCCATTCTTACCATTTTGTCTTTTACAGTGGCCAACAAGCTGTGAAAGGGATAATATTTAAGTCTCATTTGTGGCTGAGCATTCAACAATCACTGTTCTAAGCACTTTGACCAGTTTCAAGTCTTTGCAGTTATTACTTACCACAGCAAAAAGGAACTTCTCTAACCATAGCTGATAAAAGCAGTAATCTATGAGTATAAACATAATTATTTAGATGGCAATATGAGTGCATAATATCCATTTATAGACTTTTTCATTTAGCATAATTTAAGATCATGCTGAGTAGTTGCATGTGTTGATCATTCGTTTCTTTTCATTGATGAGTAGTGTTTTTGCTTAGCCAGTTACCTGTTGAGAGGCATGAATTGGTTCTACTTTATGGCTATTATGAGTAAATCTGTGCCTTAGTTACTATTTTATTGTTGTGAAGAGACACCATGATCATGATCAAGAAAGCTTACATTTTTTTTGTACTGGTCTTTTAAATTGGGAATGTATTTTATCTTTGCAGCATATCTCCATTATGACTCAAAATTTTCATCAAATTTGTATTTAGATTTCAAAAAATTCACAGTTGAAAAACTAGAATCATATACTTAAGTTGGCTCAAGCTCTTAGTAACTTATCAGTGATTAAGTCTTGAATTTAGGTAGTTTTAAAAAAATTATCTTTTGTATATGGGTTTTTTGCTTGCATGTATGTTTGAGCACTATGTGTGTGCATTGTCCATGAAAGCCAGAAGCCAAGAACAGTTACAAATGGTTGTGAGCTGCCATGTGGGTGCTAGGAATTGAAAGCAGGTTCTCTGGAAGATCAGCCAGTGCT
This sequence comes from Ellobius talpinus, assembly GCA_001685095.1. Lineage (NCBI taxonomy): Eukaryota > Metazoa > Chordata > Mammalia > Rodentia > Cricetidae > Ellobius > Ellobius talpinus. Next base: position 4,917 of record LOJH01026830.1, read on the forward strand.
CTTAACTGATGAATTATCTCTCCAGCTCCTTAACTAATTTTTTTCTTTCAAATTTGATTCACTTTTAATCATGTATATGTATGTGTGTACATGTGCGTACAGGTACCTGTAGAGGCCAGAGAAGTTCTGTCCTCCTGGAGCTAGTGGTATAGATGTTGTAAATTGCCTGATATGGGTGCTGTGAATTGAACTCAAGTCCTCTGGAAGAGTAGGAATTGCTTTTAACTGAATCATCTCTCTAGCTACACTAAGTAGAATGTTTGTTAGAAACTCAGATTTTGAATTGTATCAGTTTCATTTCAGACATTCTCTTAAGTTTAACATGTGTGGTGACATCATTGGTCTGGGCAGCTTTGTTCTGTTCTACTTTTTCCCCTATCTTTGCCAGCATATCTTAATTATTGCAGCTTCATAATAAGTGCTAATATTTCTGGTAGTGTAAACCTTCCATAATTATTCTTGACCATTATGTCTTCTACTATTAATTCTTTGTTTTTTTATAAAGGTTAGAATAACCTTGTCAATATCCTTTAGCAGTTTTCCCCAGAGTTTACTATTGTTTGTACTATTAGCTGTTTGTTTGATAAGAAAAGCAAAGCTAAATTGAAATATTGATAGTATCTAGTTAGTTAACTCGTAGCTGATTTTGAAATACCAACCTCACTGTTCTTGAATTATATTTATTTTCACCTTTATGGAATTATGAAATATAATATGAGTTGGCCATTCTAAAGTATCAGTTATTCAAAAATAAAAATGCAAGTCATACAATTCAGATTTAAGAATATAATATGGTAATGTGGTGGTTTGAATGAGAATGGACTCCATTGTCTCATATGTTTGAATGTTTGGTCTCCAGTTGGTAGAGCTTTTTGGGAAATATTAGGAGGTGTAGCCCTGTCAGGGAGGTGCCTCACTGTGGACAGGCTTTTAGGTTTCCCAGTGTGTTGTATTTTCCTTCTGCTTGTGGTTGGAGCTGTTAGCTTTCAGTTGTTCCTGCTACTATTCATGGACATTAACCCTTTGGGATCCTAAATCCAATTAAATACTTACTAAGTTGCAGCAATAGAAAAGTAACTGTTATGGTTTAAGTAAAAGTGCTGCAGATCCCTGAGTGACCAGCAGGCAGTGGGTCCCTAGACCATGCCACAGGTCCAGGAAGTGGCAGCAGGCAGTGGGGCTGTGGGTCCCTAGAGCAGCCAGTCCCAGGCACGGACAGCGCAGTTCCCCAGTGAACCACAAAGGGCAGCGAGTCCCAGGCAGGGAGCCATGTGGTGGATGAGAGACCTCAGTGGGGCAGTTTGTCTCATGAAGAGAGACAGACAGATGAGCAAGCTACGAGACCATGCCACACGTCTTCGAAGAAGGCTGGTCCAAGGCAGGGAGCCGCGCAGGTGGGCGAGAGACAGAGACATGGATAGGCATGCCATACAGAGTGAGGTGGGATATTTGTTTAGTGGAGGAGGGAGGGAGGGAGGGAGAGAGAGAGAAGAGAGAGAAACAGAAGGGGGAAGGGGAGAAGGGAGAGACAGAAGCTGCCTCTTCTAGAGAGAGATGGAAAAGGAAAGGACTCAGACTGTAAGCTGAAGATCAGCTTGCTTTGGCAGACAGGGGAGGGAGTGAGTGTGCTTGTCTCTTAAAGGGACAGAGCAGACCATTATAGTAACTAATGCAAGTGGTAAGGAAAAAGTAAATAAATGTGTTTCATTATTTCTTTTAGTTTATCAGAGAATGGAGTCCTAAAAAGGATATAGAACCAGAGAGAAGGTTGGAGTAGCCTCTGGTTTTAGAGATAACATTATTCTGTATACTGCCTCTACTCTTTAATGCACAGACTGATGCACAGTAGGTGTTCAGATATTTTGTTGGGATCCCACATTGGGGCAACATCTGTTGGGCTCCAGCCTCAATGGGTAGGAGTGTGTGGATTAGAAATATTATATAGGAGGAACAGAGATAAGAAAGAAAAGAAAAGAAATAGAGATGCTGAGTAGAACTGGGAGGGCAATCCAGTGAATACTGAATTTGCCTTCATTTATTTTCCATATGCTGATATACTTTTTTTTCCAAAAAGGGGGTTGGGGTGGGAAGAAGGCCAAAGAGTGCTTTAACATGACACAAAGAACAAACAGAACAATTACCTGCTTCAGTACCTGAAACATCAAGCAACTATATCCTGGGTTAAGCATTCTGTTGTTTAGGCAGGACTTGTAGGAACCACACCTTAGATCAAGCAGCCACTCCCTGGGTCAAACCTCCTGTCATGTCCTTGAAGAACAGGGATAGGCTTAATTCTCTGACCTTTGGTCAAAGTGGAACAGGTCCACCTCTGTGGGCCATCTCAATACCCAAAACACCAAGTAACCACACCATAGGTCAAGATATCTTGCTTGTAGCCACACCTTAAGTCAGACCTCTTGTCAGTAACTTTCAAAGGGCAAGAGTAGGCTTAAACTCTCTGGCCTTCAGTCAAGGTGGAGCAGACCTTCTTCTGTGGGCCTGCAATATTTGAATAAGTAAGTGGTGTCATTATACTTAGCAGAACTCTTTGACTAGAAATGGAACCACTTGTAGTTTACACGCAGGCATTCTATCACTGTAAACTGAGACTTGGTAGAAATGACTGAGAAATAGTTTATCAAGGAGTGCTAGGAATTTAGGCTTTGTTATATCCCTTTAGAGTGTGAAAAGACCTGTTTGGAGACATAATTACAGTAGTATTGCTGAGTATATTGGTGTAACTCATGAGACATAACTTTAAAGTGAGTCACTCAGATTGAAATAGTACACTAGTAGAGCACATCACCTCATGCTTTTTAAGTAGTTACCAAATTATATCCACACTAGAACAGTGAGCTGGTTATCTGTTCATGTTAGCATAAACATTTTACATTTAATGTTTTTATTTCATTACCACCTAAGTGAAATGACATTACATTTTGTTCTGTAATTTCCCTCATTGGAATAGAATGTCTGTAATGGTAAAAATAAAATTGGTGCAGTTCCCTGAGTGGTAGACCACAGTGGGCCATGAGGAGCCATGGTGGGTGGGACATGGATACGGATAGACTAGACACACTGTGCAGAGAAAGTGGGCATTTATTTAGTGGGTTAAGGAGGGGAAAGAGAAAGGAGGGAAGGAGGAGAAGGGGGAAGAGCAGAGAGAGGCAGAGAGAGAGAAAGAGACACGGGAAGGGGGAGGAGAAGAGAAGCCACCTCTTTGGTAGAGAGAAGGAAAGGGCTCAGGCTGGAAGGGGAAGGAAGATTTGCTTGCCTTGGCAGAAGGGGAGTGGGAGTGGGCAGAGCTTGTCTCTTAAAGGGACAGAACAGACCATTACATTATAACAGTTTTTTTAAAGCTAGAAAATGTAAATGAAAACAAAAACAGAAATAAACTTAATATGACTTTATGGTATAAGGCGAATAGTCAAGAAAACATTAGTGTTTTTTCTGTCAGTATGGCCAATTGAACCTTTCAGTTATAAAATATTTAAAATATGCTTGATTTTAAAAAATATATGACAAGAAAAACTCACTTAAAATTAATGAAAGAGTATAAGAATGAACAAGGGGTTGGGAAAATAGCTCAGTTGGTAAAGTACTTGTTCTAAAAGGTTGAGTGCCTGAGCTCATTCCCCGGAACCAACATAAAAATTCTCAGTGTGGTGGCACTTGGTTGTAGTTCTAGCACTAGGGAGGCAGGCAGAGGAGGATTCTTTGTGTTCCCTAGCCAGCCATTCTAGCCTACTTGGTGAGTTCCAGGCCTTTGGGAGTCCCTCTTCTCACCCAAAGATGGCTTTGAAACTACTAAGTACCCTGGAGACTTAATGGACCCAGATGACCTGGAGCTTGAGAGCACACAGCTGCTAGTTTCTACAGATTGATTAGGTAAGGGACCAGATTGGAATTATGTTAGGGAAAGGTCTACAGTGTATTAAAGCTCTGAAAAACACACACCTTATAGGAGGAGTCAAAGAGTGCTCTTTTCTCTCTAGCCTTGGCTTTGAGTAGAAATTTAAAAAGTCAGAACTTAGGGTCATGTATATGTTCCTTTGGTGTTTCCATGATCAGTGTTTGCATGATCAAAGTAAAAATCTAAGCCAAGAATTATATCTTAGATTTGGATCTTAAATGCTTCTGATACTGTATTAGTCAGCATTATCTAAAGGCACAGAACTTATAGAATGAATAAATTAGAGAGGCTTACAGGATGCGGTCTGCTAATCCAACAGTGAGACTGGAAGTCTTAGCTGTCCTGTCTGGTGCTGAAGTCAAAGAGGATCCTAGAGAGCGTCTGGTCTTCAGTCTGTTGGAATCTTGAGGAAATAGGTTATAAAACTAATGGAAGAATACCTCAGTAGGTATAGATAGATCTGCCAGTAAGAGTGAGGGCATGCAGGCAAAAAACAAAAGTTTCCTTTGATGTAGGCTGCCACCAGAAGGAATGACCTAGACTTAGGGTGTACCTTCCCAGCTCAAAAGATCCAATCAAGAAAGTCCCTCACAGCCCAGCTGCTTGGATTTTAGTTGATTCCCGATGTAGTCAAGGTGACAACCAAGATTAGCCATAATAGGTACCTAGCAAACCAAACTGAGTTGCTGCCGAGAAGACAAGGTTTTCACATGGCAGGGAATAATCATTGTTATATAGAATAAGAACACACAAAAAATTATGTCAAGACAGACCACATTGACTGAGAATAGGAACTTTGTAACAAGAAACCAAATTCAAAAGACACTTATTGGGACAGACATGCAGATTATGAGGTAGATATTTTAATTTTGTTAAAAGGAATAAATTGGAAACATGTTTCAACAGCCAAGTGGCTGTTGGATTGATCAGGTGACTTTGAAAATGAATCAAGTAAAAACTGTAGAAATGCAAAACAAAAAATCTTTAAACTTAGTGCCAATGTTCAATAGCAGGTAGCCACAACTGAAAAGAAAACTTACTGGGTTGTTATTCTGAGTTTGCTAGAAAGAAAGCAGCCCAGAAGCAGAGACCTGGATAATTGTGCTAAGGATAAAACTCTAGAGGTACATTTCAGAAGGTGATGTGGGGGAACAATATTTGAAGTGATTAATGGCTTAAAATTTTAAAGAAAAGATTAGAATCTTCACATTCAGAAGCCCAACAAATAAATATGAGGAAATCTACTCCTGAAAACATGAGCTTATTCTTTTGAACTATGACACAGCATAAAGAGATCTTAAAATAGAAACCTGAAGATAGTGGAATAATCAAAATGTTCAAAGAATGGCTGACCTAGAATTGTATCTCTAGTAAACATTTTTTGAATATGATAGTAGAATAAATACATTTTATAGTAAAAAAATATTTTTACTACCACAAGGCTATTCTTCCTCCAAATATTTTAGATTTATTTTTGATCTTGAAGTAAGAAGGGACATAGTGGTTAAGTATGTAAGTAAATCTAAATGTATATTGATAATGTAAAAAGCAATAATTGGAAGAAATTTTAAAAATCTCTGTTGTGTTAAATTCTTTCTTTAAATTATTTTATTTTATGTGTGTAAGTGTTTTGCATGCATGTATGCCTGTTTACCACATACATGCCTGCTGCTCATGGAGACTAGGAGACTGTGCCAGATTCCCTGGTACTGGAGTTAAAGAGAGTTGTAAGTCACCACTTGGGTGCTAGGAAATAGAGCCAAGTTCTCAGGGAGATCAGCCAGTGTTGTTAACCACTGAGCTATCTCTAGCTGCTACCATCTGTGTTCTTAAATAGTGTGTTATGCTGCCTGTTTGAGTATCTAGGGCAATACTCTCAATTTTTTAGTATCAGGAAATGTGTTTATGACTATAGGATAAGGAAAGATTTTTATATATACCAAAAAGGGGAAATTGATAAATTTGGCTAACTTAAAATTAAGAAATTACTTTAATAGTTTTTAATGTTTTTATAAAGGTAGGTCAGAGTTAGGAGAATTTGTAAGAGATATGGGTACAACCAGAAAATAAGAAGAATTAAGCAGTAAGATAAGTTTCTATTTCACATAATTGGTATTGTTAGACTTTTAAAATTCTTCTGGTTTCAGATGGGGCCTTTGAGCAAGGAAGGGAATCTGTATATGTGTGTGCCATGCACACATACAGGAGGACAAATTAGAACAAAATATAATGTATGTTATTGCCATAGTGAAACCCATTGCTGCTGTGGGATAATGCTTTTTGTACACTGTAAAGATTTGTCATTTGTATTGGTTTAATAAAACACTGATTGGCCAGTAGCCAGGTGTGGCAATCAGACTAGGAGAATTCTGGGAATAGGAAAGGCAGACACAGTCACCAGCCAGCCAGACACAGAGGAAGCAAGATGAGAATGTCTCACTGAGAAAAGGTATCAAGCCACGTGACTAAACATAGACAAGAATTAAGGGTTAATTTAAGTTGTAAGAGCTAGTTAATAA